>JALIGW010000068.1:1317780-1402780 GCA_023053685.1 Diadophis punctatus similis
AGACAGGGTGAGCTCCCGTCCGTGCCTCAGTTCCTGCCAACCTAGCAGTTCGAAAAGATGCAAATGTGAGTAGATAAATAGGTACCGCTCTGGTGGGGAGGTAACAGCGCTCCATGACATCATGCTGGTCACATGACCGTGGGAAAAAAACATCTTCAGACAACACTGACTCGATGGCCTTGAAACAGAGATTTTACGTGGCCTGGTTCCCCCCCCCCCAAAGTTTGAAGTGGGTCAAATATTAAGCCAAACTCTCATGATGGACACCCCTTTGGAAATACTCCCCCGGTAGCAGCACACTGTTAATCACTGGAGTAAGCATAAAATTGCAGCACTTCTTTCTCCTTGCTGAGGAAGGCATGTTTTTCTTTGCTTATGAATTGATCCCTGCAACATCCCTCGGGGGAATGGTTTTTTTCCCCTTCTAAAGCACAGATGTGCTAATCCGTAGAAGGTCTCCTGAATTCATTGATTTAGGAGCAGCATAGATATTCATCTACCTTGGTAGTAAGGAAGACGGAACAATTAATTAAGTATCCCCAGGGTTATTTTTCAAAAACAGCAGTGTAAGTAGTGATGAGAAAATCTCTGAGGCTCATAGACTGTCTTTACTTGAAATGTGACTTGTTTGGTTTTTTTTAAGAAGTTTTAACTGAGGTTTTTAGGGACCTGAAGGAAAGGAAAGTGACTTTAGTTTCTTTTAAAGACTTTGTCCATAGGAGGGGCTTTGATGTGAAGAGTAAGGCAGGAAGAACTAAATGAGAAATGGACCATGTGAAGTTTGAGTTGCTCTTGAAAACAAGAACAAATAGAATACTTCTACTCTACTCTGCTCTACTCTACTCTTCATTTCTCTGCTCTGTTCTGTTCTGTTCTACTCTACTCTACTCTACTCTACTCTACTCTACTCTACTCTACTCTACTCTACTCTACTCTACTCTACTCTACTCTACTCTACTCTACTCTACCCTACTCTACCCTACTCTACTCCACTCTACTCTTCATTATTCTATTCTATTCTATTCTATTCTATTCTATTCTATTCTATTCTATTCTATTCTATTCTATTCATCAAGAGCCGAGGTGGCGCAGCGGTTAGAGAGCAGTACTGCAGGCTACTTTAGCTGAATGTGATCATTTGAGTTCAGCGGTTCAAATCTCACCGGCTCAAGGTTGACTCAGCCTTCCATCCTTCCGAGGTAGGTAAAATGAGGACCCAGATTGTTGGGGGCAATATAAATATACACATTGCTTACTGGTGCAAACCGCTTAGAGAGTGCTTGCACTGTGAGGCGGTATATAAATCTCACAAAATAAATAAATAAATATTCTATTCTATTCTATTCTATTCTATTCTATTCTATTCTATTCTATTCTATTATTCTATTCTATTCTATTCTATTCTATTCTATTCTATTCTATTCTATTCTATTCTATTCCATTCCATTCCATTCCATTCTTCATTTCTACTCTACTATATTCTATATTCTGTATTCTTCTATATTCTATATTCTAGCTGAGCCTAGTCTATATAGCCATGATGGCGAGCCTATGTCACGCGTGCCAGAGGTGGCATGCAGAGCCCTCTCTGTGGGCACGCGTGCCATCGCCAGCTGCTCTTCTGGTTTCCAGTGTGTGCCTGCACGCCTGCCAGCTGGTCTTCATGTGTGCTGGAGTGCCAGAAACCTGAATACCAGAATGCACACCGGCCAGCTGGTCTTCGGGTTTCCGGTGCATGCTCTGGCGCGTGTGTGTGTGTGTGTATGTGTTCCGGTTTGGGCACTCAGTGCCAAAAAGGTTCGCCATCATTGCTCTATAGAATAGAATTAGCTATGTCTAGCTTAACAACGGAAAGGATTTGAGATGACATGATAGCTGCACTGGATCAACAGAAGGTTAGTTTCAAGATAACATGAAGTGATATTATTGCTTTATAAAGCGCTGTGGAGACCACATTGGGCATACTGTGTCCAGTTCTGGTCACCGTGATACCAAAAAAGAGGTTGAGGCCCAAGAAAGAGTGCAGAGAAGAGCTACAAGGATGGTAATCTGGAGGCTAAACCATATGATGAATGGTTGAGGGAACGAGGTTTGTCTAGTCCAGGGGTAGGCAAAGTTGGCTCTTCTATGACTCGTGGACTTCAACTCCCAGAATTCCTAAGCTAGCATGATTGGCTCAGAAATTCTGGGAGTTGAAGTCCATGAGTCATAGAAGAGCCAACTTTGCCTACCCCTGGTCTAGTCTAACAAAGAGAAGAACTAGGGCAGACATGATAGCAGCTTTTCAATGCTTGAGGGACAATCATAGAGATGAGGGGGTTGACTTATTCTCCAAAGGACCTGAGGCCAGGACAAAAAGCAATGGGCGGAAGCTTATTAAAGAGAGACCCTATCAGGAAAGGAAAAAGAAAAAGAGAAATTAAGTGTTATCACCCACAAGGTAGCCATGCTGTGCCTAACTGCTATGATTGTCTCCACACAACTGTCTTTCGCACCTGACATCCTTACATCTGGTTAATTTACCTCACGGCTTTTTTTTGTCTGTGGAGATGCTCCGTCACCCAGGTCATGGTTGTCCCAAAGCTGCTTTTCCAAAAGGCAACGGGGCTTTCTTGTTTTTCCTTGAAGACGTTTCGCTTCTCATCCAAGAGGCTTCTTCAGTTCTGAGTTCAGTTCTTCGGAACTGAAGAAGCTTCTTGGATGAGAAGCAAAACGTCTTCAAGCAACAAAGAAAGTCCAGTCGCCTTTTGAAAACGCATCTTTGGGATATGGCTTTGTTTTCTCTTCTCTCTTTACTGTATTTAATTTATATATGTATTGTTTTATACCGTCACTGATTAAAATAATCATTACCTCTCACTTGCCTTGGACAATTTAATTTGGACTTCTGCACTGAACATGAATTAGATTTAGCAGATGAAATGGTCACTCCCAACTGAAGGATTCTTTGAAAATGTATAATTTTTGTGCATGTTTATTTACTTATTTACTTATTTACTTATTTACTTATTTACTTATTTACTTATTCACTTATTCACTTATTCACTTACTTACTTACTTACTTACTTACTTACTTACTTACTTACTTACTTACTTACTTACTTACTTACTTACTTATTTATTTATTTATTTATTTATTTATTTATTTATTTATTTATTTATTTATTTATTTAATTATTTATTTATCGATTTTTATAGGCCGCCCTACTCCCTGGGGACTCAGGGCGGCGTACAACATATATAAGAACAGCTAAATACTATCAAAAAAAATACAATAAAAACAGCAATAATAAAATAGTGATGTTCTCCAACATTTGGGCAAATGTTCCCTAACCCTTACAAATACTCACTAAATCTCGTCCTAGCCAGAATATCAGCCAGGTGCCCTCAAAGCTGTGACAGGCCCACACAATGTTTTCATGCCTTGTACAAATAATAGTGTGACAAACTGACGCGAATAAAAGGAGTACAAGCGACTGGAGTTAGCAGTACGCACGCTTCAAACAGGTCAAGAAACTCCATCCGGCAAGTTTCTTCTGCAGTTCATTTGCCTTTAAAAATAATAATAATGATGGCAAATTATCCACAAAATCATGACACGTTTTGCAATAAACTTGATTATTCAGAATTATTTGCTGACAAAGATAGCAGGAAGCTCATAAGCTCAGCAGAGGAGTAACAGCCCAGTTGGGGCCTTCCATTAATTCCTTTTCAGCAAGATGATAAATGGGGACCTTCAGATGTAGGAGATACTCATATTTCAATATATCCTGGAGCGCTTGGGTGACACAGTACGCGTAGCACCTCCAAGCATTCTGGCATTTAGATATTCGCTGTTCTTCCTTTATGACTCTGCCTCTAAACCTTTACTAGGACCAATCAGAATGGAGCAAAATAATTTGGGGTTAACATGAACTTCCTCTTCCTCCAAGTTGACTGGAGGTCACGGTATCCACACAGCACATAAGCCCCACTCCTAGCCATAACATTTGTTATTTGCACTGTTGGAAGAAATACGGTTCAGTTCCAAGAAAGGCATTGGAGATAAGCTGGAGGCTGATTGGAATTGATGAAGCAGAACCACCAAGCATGTGTAGTTCTGGGCAGGTGACCACATGGAGGAGAGAGAGAGAGAGAGAGAGAGAGAGAGAGAGAGAGAGAGAGAGAGAGAGAGAGAGAGAGAGAGAGAGAGAGAGAGAGAGAGAGAGAGAGAGAGAGAGAGAGAGAGAGAGAGAGTTATACCTTCTCTTGGGCTTTGCACTTGAGCTTCCTGTTCCTGTGCAAGAACATGTATCCTATTGGCTGTTGTAGGGGTTATGTAGGGGTCATAGCTGGCTCCATAGGTTGTCTGAGCTCCCAGGTTTGGTTGAAGTTTGGTCTGCTCTGAGAAGATGCAACGAAGAGGCTTGTGTTCTGAAAGGGTGTTGGGCAATTCCTATTATGGCTTAATGGCTTTGTCCTGGTTTGGATCTTGAGTGACAGCTAATCCCATCACTCTGCCTTTGTTCAGACTTGGCTGCAGGGAGTAATGGATTACCAAATCCGCATTTCTAAAAGCTGGTGTCACCTCAGTATCTGCTTGGGGGCAGGGAGCTGGGGCTCTGAGTTTCCGTCTCCCTTAAGATTTTTTATTTCTCTTTTAGGGGAAATATTTTATCCTGCCTTTTTAAAAAAATATTTCTCAAAATATTTCATTCTTCTTGGACGGGGGTGGGTTCTAACTTTCTACAGCACCCAGCCAAAGTTTTAGCTGGTGAGACCAAATAATGGCACAGCGAGTTGAGAAGATTAGATTTATTATTAGAGTGGGAAGGGCCCTTGTAGGTCATCTAGTCCAACCCCCTGCTCAAGCAGGAGTTCCTACACCATTTGAGACAGATGGCAGTCCAGTCTCCCCTTGAAGGTCGCAAGTGTTGGGGCTCTCGCAACCTCCGCTGGCAAGCTGTTCCACTGGTTGATCGCTCTCACCGTCAGAAAGTTTCTCCTCCCTTCCAGGTTGAATCTCTCCTTGGTCAGCTTCCATCCATTATTCCTTGTCTGGCTTTCTGGTGCCCTAGAGAACAGATGCAGGAGGTGGAACCACTATTATTCAGAACAAGGCGAAAATACCTCATTTTCTTTTTTTCTTTTTATTATTCTTAAACCAGGATCCGGTTAACTTTGAATCATCTCTTGTTTCTTTTCGTAACTCTTTCTTTCTAGCCTTTGCCTCACCATTTATTCAAGGAGAGGTGGCTTTCCAGGCCCAAGAATAACATTTGGCACCTAAGCAGTCTGTTTGTGTGTCTGAAATACTATTTTTGACATCTTCCTTTTTTTTTAAACTAGGTACTAGAGAAATCTGCAGAAAAGGAAAATTTGTTTGTTGCTCAGAAGAAGTCACGGTCAAAATGGTATATGTGCATAATTGTGTGTATGTGTTAGAGAAAGAGAGAGAGAAGCTGGAGCGAAAAATAAAGGAAAAGAAAAAAAGAAAAGAAAAGTGTCTTCACTACCATATTGTTGTTTCTATTTTATTTCATTTGTCCTTTACACTTTCCCCCCCCCCCACCCCAAAATTAAATTTAGCTGCATGCCTTCAGGCTAAGGCTGTTATGCCATGCTTCATTAAGACCCTAATCTTTCAGTTGGAACTTTATGCTTACTGCTTGATATTTGTTGGGTCTTATTTAAAAAAAAAAAAAGCTTTACAAGGACTGTTCCCATTTCCACACGAAGCCCCTGGTCTTGTGTTGAAGGGAACAATTTCCTGACCCCTGTTTTTTTCTTTAACTCTGAAATATCTTCCCCGGTGGGATCTGTGTGGCTGCATAAGGGAAAAGGCGGTGTGTTTGAGTCAGGAGTTTTCTCTAGCTTGGGTCATTTTTCAGGTGAGCCATCAAGTCCTTATCTGGCTTCCTGAGCTCTGTGTCCTTCGGTGAGAGGCATCACTGAAGCAATGCGCCATTTGGGAGATGACATTCTGCAGTGCATGGGGGTTGCTTGCAAAGACAAGACGGTCTGGCACGGCAGCCCGGATCCAGCTGGCAAGCAACTGGCTGGCAAGAATGGAAGGGGGATCTCGGGGAGACAGAGTCTCTCTTAAGGTAGAACATAGAATTATAGAGTTGGAAGGGACCTTGGAGATCTACTAGTCCAACCCCCTGCTCGAGCGGGAAAACTTATACCATTTCAGACAAATACCGTATTTTTCACACTATAAGACGCACTCCCCCCCCAAAAAAAGTTGGTGGAAATGTCTGTGCATCTTATAGACCGAATACGGACCTGTTTTTTGCCTCCCGAACCCCTCTCCCCACGCCAGTGGTGGGTTCCTACCAGTGCGGTCCACTCTATAGCACCGGTAGCGGCCCGCTGGTGATGTCACAGTACCGGTGCGGTCGGTTGCCGGTGCCTGGGCGCCGCCATTTTAAAAACAATTTTTAAAATTTTTTTTAAAATTTTCTTCTGCTATGCCCAGAAGCCGAGCTTCCAGCACTGCGCATGCGCTGCCTTCCTACCCCACAGTGAGTCCAAGAAGGGGAGGATGGCTGAGGGAGTGCGTGAGATGCTGAAAGAACGGGCGGCAGGAGCTATCTCCATTCCCCTCCCTTCAGCAGTCCAAGAAGCCACGAACGCGCGGTGATGATCCCAGGCATTTTTGCATGTTCGAGGCTTCTCGAGCTGCTGAGGGGAGGGTGAACAGGCGGCAGGAGCCTAGGATCATCGAATGGGGAGAAGCATTCAGGCCTGCCGGAGCCTCCTAGACGACCCGCTGCCGCGGTCTTGCTGCTCCCACTGTGGGGGGCTGCGTTGTGGGTGGGCAATGCCCCCCCCGCTTCTCCGGCCGCTGCCAAGCTCCCGAGGCCCATGCCCACCCGGTCACATGGCTGGCAAGCCACACCCACAAAATATGCCATGCCCACAGAGTGGTAGTAAAAAAATTAGGAACCCACCCCTGCCCCACGCATCCCATTTTTGGTGAAAACGGGACATGTGAAGGGTTTGGGAGGCCTGCAGAGTGCCCCTGGGGGCTGGGGAGGGCAAAAACGGGACGCGTGGGGCAGTGGTGGGTTCCTACCGGTGCGGTGTGGTGCGTAGCTCCGGTAGGGAGCAGCTGATTGCGCAATTTGCATATGACCGCTCCGGTGCTATCTTTGCCGGTCCGTCGCGCGCATCACCATCTTTTTTAAAGCATTTTGGGGCTTTTTTGCTTCTGTGCATGCGTGGAAGCAAAATCTCACCAAAATCTCGTGAAGGGATGCACGCGCGTGCGAGATTTTGGTGAGATTTTGCTTCCGCGCATGAGCAGAAGCAAAATCTCACCGAAATCACGCGCACGCACTCATCCCCTCACAAGATTTCGGCAAGATATTGCTTCCGTGCATGCGCAGAAGCAAAATCGTGCGAGGGGGCGTGTGCACACAAAACGTGGAGATGCGTGCACAGTGCACCGGTATCAGTAAGTGAGCAACCCGCCCCTGGCGTGGAGGGTTTGGGAGGCCAAAAATGGGCCCCTTTTTCATGAAAAAGAGCCCATTTTGGCAAAAACGGGACCCACAGAGAGTTTGGGAGGCCTGTAGAGTGCTCCTAGGGGCTGGGGAGGGCAAAAAACGGATGCACGGAGGCCAAAAACTATTTTTGTTTCTTGTTTTCCTCTTCGAAATCTAGGTGCGTCTTATATTCCAGTGCGTCTTATAGTGCGAAAAATATGGTAGTTGCCTAGTCTCGTTTTGAAAGCCTCCAGTGACGGAACACCCACAACTTCTGGAAAAAACTTCTGTTGATTGTTCTCACTGTCAGGAAATTTCTCCTTAGTTCTAAGTTGCTTCTCTCCTTGTTTAGTTTCCACCCATTGCTTCTTATCCTGCCCTCAGGTGCTTTGGAGAGTAGGTTGACTCCCTTTTCTTTGTGGCAGCCCCTGAGATATTGGAACACTGCTATCTTGTCTCCCTTAGTCCTTCTCTTCATTAGATTAGACATACCCAATTCCCATAACCATTCTTGTTTTAGGCTCCAGTCCAGGAAGTGTATTGTCCCATTTTTTTTCCCGTGGATGACTCATGGGAGACTTACCTTTCCTGAAATGTCTTTGACTTTCTCATGCACTGATGCTGCCTTTTGACACTTTCTGCAGTGGGCTGTTCTCTCCATTTACATTTTCTTTCTTCGGCTCCAAGCATCTGCTAATGAGGGAGGTGACCAACTCTAAACAGCAGGTGCAGATCGGAGGGCAGAGCAGGAGAACCTATGTATTAATTTTAGTATCTGAGCAAATGCAAGAGCATTCCTGAAAAGGAACGTCCCTGAATTTCCTCCACCCTTTCAGAACCCAGGATATCAAATCTTGCCTAGATTGAACCCTTTTCTTGTGGGACATGAGCATGTCTTAGATCCATAACATCACTTGGAATCCTGCATTCAGTTTTGGTCGCCACAATGCAAAAAAGATGTTGAGACTCTGGAAAGAGTGCAGAGAAGAGCAAGAAAGATGATTAGGGGACTGGAGGCTAAAACATACGAAGAACGGTTGCAGGAACTGGGTATGTCTAGTTTAATGAAAAGAAGGACTAGGGGGGACATGATAGCAGTCTTCCGATATCTCAGGGGTTGCCACAAAGAAGAGGGGGGTCAAACTATTCTCCAAAGCACCTGAGGGTAGAACAAGAAGCAATGGATGGAAACTAAACAAGGAGAGAAGTAACTTAGAACTAAGGAGAAATTTCCTGAGAGTTAGAACAATTAATCCGTGGAACAGCTTCCCTCCAGAAGTTGTGAATGCTCCAACACTGAAAGTTTTTAAGAAGATGTTGGATAACCATTTGTCTGAAGTGGTGTTTCCTGCCTAAGCAGGGGGTTGGACTAGAAGACCTCCAAGGTCCCTTCCAACTCTGTTATTCTATTCTATAGGGTGGCTTACAAAAGCAATACAGCAGCAATGTTGGGATTTAGATCAATTTGAAGATCTGAGTGGAATGGTCCATGTTTGGTCTCATACGTGGCATTTCCCAATCTTAGCATGAGTAGGGAGGGTATCAGAATTCTAAAACATTAGGAAAACATAGTTCAGAAGCTATTGATTTCTTCTAAAAGGAGTTATAGTCAACAAGTAGCAGACGCTGAACCAAGGCTAGTCCCAAACCCCCTACAACTTACTTCCACCAGTATTTCTCTCAGTAGAATCTCGTGATTCATCTGTCATTATGGGTTTGGACACCTATTTGACCAATGCAACTGATGTGTTTAGACACACACACACACACACACACACACAGAGAGAGAGAGAGAGAGAGAGAGAGAGAGAGAGAGAGAGAGAGAGAGAGAGAGAGAGAGAGAGAGCGCAACAAGCTGCTACAGAGCGATGTCAACTAGACAAACAAGATCTCCCATGAGTTTAAGCAAGTAGTATTATCATGAGACTGATACTGAATTCAAGGTTGACTGTATATGTAGAGAAGGAAGAAGATGACCTTTACAGAAATATGCAAAAACTGTTACAAAGGGGGAGCGAAAACATTTTTTTAAACCCAGAGAAAGCAGCAGAAGCATCTCAGATGAACATCTTCACTGCAGTAAAAGGAGGAGGAGAAAGGACAACACAACCATACCTTTAAGCTTCTGTTATTAGAGCCAAACCCCATCACTAGGGATGACATGAGAGCAGTCTTCCAACATTTGAGGGACTCCTACAAAGATGAGAGGGGTCAACCTATTTCCCCAAAAGACCTGAAGGCAGGACAAGAAGCAACAGATGGAAACTAACCAAGGAGGGAAGCAACCTGGAATTAGGGAGGAATTTCCTGACAGGGAGAACAATTAACAGTAGAACAACTTGTCTTCAGAAGTTGTGGGTGCTCCATCACTGGAGGTTTTTAAGAAGAGACTGGACAGCCATTTGTCTGAAATGGAATAGGTTTTCCTGCTCAAGCAGGGGGTTGGACTAGAAGACCTCCAAGGTCCCTTCCAACCCTATCATTCTATGTTCTAGAGGGGCTGACAGGGTGTCATTCACCGGATCCTCCTTCTCCAGGTGTATCAAGATGGGAAAGACAAAGGAGACAATATTTCACCTTGCACACACCGAGGTTTCCTTTGGCAAGACAAAGCACAATTTCAAAGATATGCAAAGACCGGTCACATTTGTCAAATCCTAGAAAAGAGCAGCAACCCAGTTCACGGCTTTATTTTCCTTGAGGTTTTTATGCCTCCTTATTAACGGCACTTCTCAACACCTGAGAATCTGTCTCGGTCCTTAATTAAGTGGCTACCCTTTCTCCCTCCTTTGTCTCTGTTGCAGAAGCAGCTGGGAACCATTTTTCTGCCTGCTCCCTCAAACCTCCTCATAATTTCCTAGACTTATTTTGATTATGTGTTTCTTTTCTTCCCTTTTTAAAAAAAAAATTATTTAGAGACAAGAGGGAGCCTTCCCTCCTTCCCTCTCTCTCCATCCTCACCTTGGTACAGAAACTGAAAAAAATAACCATAATAAGATGCAGCACTCAAATTACATCGAATTGCAGGTGTATCTCAGGAGTAAATGCCGCCAGAATTCTCTTACTGTGAACATCTAAGGAGAATTCAAGACATCCCAATTTGTAGACATCTAGGGGCTTTTTGGTTTGTTTGTTTGACAGGCAGAGTTACTGGAGTGAGACCTGATTTTCCTGCTTTGTGGATTATCTTATCAGGCAGGCTCTGTGCCTCATTTTTTGGGGGAGTCGAGAGAATTCCCATCGGAAACCTCAAGTACTTTCCTAAGCAACTGCATCAGTTTAAAAGCAGAAATGATTAAGCTTCTTAATTTACTCCGTTCCTGAATCTCTCTCCTTCTTGAACAAGCAAATGACAAAAGCCAGGGTTTGATAAGGGTTATCACTTTATTGGACTCGCGCTGAAAATAATTTCTGGTAAGCAACTCACTGAAGTCTGTATCCTAGTGGATATGAAAAACACTTCAGCCGTTTGCTCTTCTGTTCTCAGATTGCACAGAGATATTTATGCTTTGGGTTTTTCCGCCATCCTTTGAAAACAACAATGTGGGTATTTTATAAGACAGTAATTTCTAACAATTCACTATCAGCAAGAGAGAATTTTGTAAGCATCCATCACTTCCGACACAAAGGCCAATTTTTGCAAAATGTTAATGCGTATTTCCCTCCCCCCCAAAAAATAAATAAATTGCAAGACGACTGTACTATTTTTAAATGCCTACATCAAAAGGGAATCTTATATCGCTAATGAAACTTACCGATATTACAGATAGGAATTTGTAGTTATTGTTTGTTGTAAGAGGAAAGAGGCTGTCAAAATAATAAATAAGCCCCAGTTTGCCAAAAAGGGATTTTGTGATCCATATTTTTAATATGACATTCATTAGCATTTTTTCCCCCTTGCTAAAATGCCAACTTTCCAAATTACTGTGTTTCGAATTGAGTCTTTCAAAACTCTGAAATTCACCCTTTCTTGTTTAGAATCTCTTTTTAGCCTGGCTAATAAAATCTCAGCCTCAAGAATAAAATCAAAGAATTAAAAGGAGTCTGTGTTTAGAAAAAGGGAAATTGGACGATTGAAAGAGGAAAAAATAAAGATGTGGGATTAATTCATAACTTGATTGCATGTTTGAGAGCAGCGGTTCTTAACCTTTTTAGTGGTCCGCACCCCCTTGAATCTGAAAATAAGCTCTTGCACCCCCTTAAAAAATGTGTGTATATTTTTTATTTAAGAAAAAACATTTATTGCATAACCAAATGCCGTGTTTACTCACAATATATATTACTATATAACATTATTATATTATATTATATTATATTATATTATATTATATTATATTATATTATATTATATTATATTATTATATTATATTATATTATATTATATTATATTATATTATATTATATTATATTATATTATATTATATTATATTATATTATATTATATTATATTATATTATTATATTATATTATATTATATTATATTATATTATATTATATTATATTATATTATATTATATTATATTATATTATATTATATTATATTATATTATATTATATTATATTATATTATATTATATTATATTATATTATATTATATTATATTATTATAACATAAAAACACGGTCGCCTCGTTCGTATTTTTTTAAAAAAAATTGAAATTTCTCTCGCACCCCTGGAAATGCTCTCTCGCACCCTCAGGGGTGCACGCTCCCCAGGTTAAGAACCACTGTTTTAGAGGGTCGTTGAAGACGTTTGGGGGTTTGTCTGTGGCCTCAGGGTCAGTTGAGTGTGCAAATGGGTGTGGAGCCCACAACACAATCCATTCAGCAGTTCCAAGAAGGCTCCACACCCATTTGCACCACTCAGGTGACCCTGAGGATACAAATAAACCTCCAAGAGGCCTCAACAACTCTCTAAAATGATGCAAATGACCAGCTGTCTGCAAGGAGTATAAATCCTTCCATTCCCCACCATCCAGTCAGAGCTGAAGAAGCTTCTCGGATGAGAAGCGAAATGTCTTTAAAGAAAAACCAGAAAGTCCAGTTGCCTCTTGAAAAAAAAGCACCTTTGGGACTTGAAACTGTTAAAAATAACCCTTCACATTGTTTAAAATGCTGACCCAACCATATCTTGGACTCTATCTTTGTCACAATATATTTCAGTATGAATATTCAGGTATTAACAGGTCACCAGTAACTTCTCCAGACAATTATTTATCCTTTCTATTGATATTTTGTGTTTGCCTTTTTCAGAGTTCTTTGCCCTTCATTGATTGCACCAATCTTTATTTGTTCGTTCCCACTTCTTCCTTATTTAATTCCTTCTTGCTTGAACGATTACCCAAGAGGGCTCTGTGTTATCTTTGGCAAGCCAGAGTCATTTAAAAGGTTCACCCTTCTCAATTGCCTTCCATGATTGTTGGTCTGCTGGGGTATCTTAGCTGTTGATGCCTGAAATTAGAATTTTTAGGGTTGGTGGTAGGACACAACATTTGGAGGTCAATCGCTTTAGAACTTGATTTGTCCAGTGTAGGGCAATCATAGCAAGCAAATGGGAAAAACATTTGAACTTATGAAAGTGTCTTATTCAACATCGGAATATTGGCTCCTATAATCCATTGCTTTGTCCTACAACCAGCAATGTTTTTTTTTACATTTTAAACCAAAATCCTCAGTACTCTGACTCCCAAAGCAGAGAAGAATTTATAAATTAGATGATGCCGACAGCTTATGATTCTAGTAACCTTTGTAAATATTAGCGTCCATTGCTAATACATCGTTTTTAACATCCCACTCCAAAATGTGAGGTTCTATAGCAAGGTGTCAAACTCGATTTCATTGCGGGCCGCATCAAGGTTGTGTTTGACCTCGGGGAACAGGGTGGGCATCACTCGTGTCAAGGGCGCCTGTGGTGCAGGGCGGGTTGCTCACTTACCTTGCAACCGGAGCTCTGCGTGCGCGCCCCTCATGCAATTTTGCTTCTGCGCATGTGCAGAAGCAAAATCTTGCCAAAATCTCATGAGGGGACATGCGCGTGCGCACGATTTCGCCAAGATTTTGCTTCTGTGCATGCGTGGAAGCAAAATGTCGCCGAAATTGCACACGCACGTCCCCTTGCAAGATTTCGGCAAGATTTTGCTTCCATGCATGTGCAGAAGCAAAAAAGTCCAAAAATTCGGCACCAGAGCAGTCGCGTGCAAACAGCACCATCTGCTGGCCGCTACCGGAATGACAGAATGGACCGCACTGGTAGGAACCCACCACTTCTGTAGTGGCCCAAGCATTTTGCCAGTGAAAACGGGCTCCCCAGCTCCATTTTTTTCTGGCAGAGTCACTGCAGGCCGGTCCTTTGCTGTTTCCAGGGCAGACCCACGGGTCATATCTATGCACCCTGCAGGCTTGATCCAGCCCTCAGGACTTGAGTTTGACAACCCTGTTCTATAGTTTTAATTAATTAATTTCTGGCCTACCTTAATGCCAATAGAGAAAGCTCAAGGGAACTCATGCTAATAAAAATAGAATAACACACACTTTAAAAAGGGATTGGAAACATCATTAGAAACATATTCTAAAAAGCAAATAGTACTCACCAACAGAGCAAGTATGTAGTTTATATCCTGAAAATACCTAGTTCTTTTTTCCCAACTGGCAAAAGGAGAACAGAGAAGGAAGTAGCATGATTCTTCATCAGGACAATAGTTTTGTCCCAAATGTATTGAAATGGCTCTAGATAATTGCATTTCATCCCAAAGTTACATCCAAATGTGATGGAGAAGAACGATCCATCTTGCTTGGACTGGTGATATAGCTCATTCTGCAACAATATTAACAGAGAGCTAATGTAAAGAGTAAGAAATGTGACTTTGATGGTGATAGGTAAGCTCTGTTACCAAAGTGATGAGCAGAAAAACGTATAACGGATATTTCTACTAATCCATGGAAAAATATATGTATGGCTTGTTAAAAATGTTAGAGCCAAGGAGAAGCCGTTTTGGAATAGACTAAGCATTTTTAGAACAGTATGTTGACTGGAGCAGAGAACATGCACAACTAAACTTAGTTTGAAGTAGAGATATTTGCTTCACTGTGTGAACTAATTTTGCAAGAACTAATCAATTCTGCCAAAGAGAAAATATCTACTGTGAACTCTGTGTAGGCGTCAGGAAGAGCATCCGGCTAGTAAATTCTCAGCTCGATTTAGTTGCCCCAACACCACCCTGAAGCAAGGGATTACAGGGTGGTAGAAAATTTTTAAAAAATCAATTATCACAATGGAAGGACAAGGAAATGCTCACAGTGGAAAACTGGATTGAGAAAATGTTAGAATTCACAGTAATGGCAAAATTGACTTATCTATTTAGGAAAATGACATTTTTTTCCTGAAAGACTAGAAACCTTATATGGACGTTAAAAAGAAATGACATGATGATTTACCAATTTGAAGATTGAGAAAGCTGTAGATTAAATGAGGAACTAAAGGGACTTATGTAACATCTAAGAACAGGGAGAAATTATAAAATGGTAACTATCTGTTGAAAAGGCTAAACTTTAGTTTTTTGGGGTTTTTTTGTTTCATGCACTTTTTTCATTCTTTCCTTTTAGCTTTTACTCTAAAAAAATATTAATTTTTTTAAAAAAAAGAAATAACGAATGCTTGAGTTCTTGAACCCTAGTCAGGAGAAAGATATTTTGGTGGAAAAGAAAGAGGGGGATAATTGGGAATTTTGATCTTGTGGACAGCTGGAGCCAAGAAACCAGGTCATTTTTATATATCCAAAAATATATGTGAATAAATGCAAATGCACACATGTTAGGCACAAAGAAGCAGGACCACACATTAAGTTCCAGTTAAACTGATTTATTGCTCATCCCTATGCACAGGAAACTAGTCAAATAATGGTCAGCACTAAATTGGTGCCAGATAAGAGTCAATGGAATTTAAGAGGGGTCGGACTTAGACTGCTTGTGAGAACGCAATGATTCTAGGGTGACTTCTCTCTTGACTCCACCTCCAGTCCTGCCAATCCTTCTCCTACAATACACTTCATAGCACCAAACTGAGTTATAATGTAATGTAAACCAGTTAGGCAAAAGAGAAATAAGAAGATAAAAGAAAAATGATCAATATTTGGTCTTTCAAAACAGGAAGAGGTGTTTTTTTTTTCTTTTTGCAATCTGGCTCAAACAATATTCTAATTAAGAAAGCAAAGAAAAGAAAAGAAAAAACTTAAAACTGATCCCACTGGAGATATCATATTTCTGATAAACTGTTAATTCAGAAAAACTGCCAGAGCCCACATGGCACAATTCTTAGCTAGAGCTTTCCAAAGATATTCTGTGAATATTGTCATTTATTGCCATTTACTCTTTTTCTGGTAAAGGAAAAAGGCCAGATAAATAATGCTTTAATTGAATTCATCAAGGTATAAAATATCGGCAGCCACATTGGTTAATTACTAGTTTATAAATTAACTCAATCACTAACACAGGTAATTAAAGAGGCCAGGGAAGAGTTAGAAAAATCTGCAGAACATCTATAGAAAATGTCTGGTGTTTTCTAATGCTGATTAGGATGAAGATGTTCAGGAAATCTGAGGCTTATTAGTTTCTCCAGCTTCAACTATGCTGCCAAGAAATGGAAATTATTTGTAACTCAGAGACCTCCTCAAATATTCAGTAAGTTTCTTCTCCATATCTCTTGGGCACCTCTCCACCACCCAAAAAACTTTGGGCTAACATCCAAAAGACCTCTCTTTGGACAAAACATCACAACTGGTACCTCAAAAATTAATCTGCCCCGAGACCCAAAAAAAATTAATTTTTCTTTAAACTCCCTGAATTTGAGAAGTCAACTTTCCCTTAATAAAGCTGACTTCCAAAGTTTGATTCTCAGAATTTCCACAGCAAATTGCTTAGAATTCTGGGAGTTAAAACCGACGTGTTTAGTAGTTGAAAACATACTGTTTTCATATGTTTGCTATAGAATAGAATAGAATAGAATAGAATAGAATAGAATAGAATAGAATAGAATAGAATAGAATAGAATGAAAATAATAGAAAAAATAGAATAGAATAGAATAGAATAGAATAGAATAGAATAGAATAGAATAGAATAGAATAGAATAGAATAGAATGAAAATAATAGAAAGAATAGAATAGAATAGAAGAATAGAATAGAATAGAATAGAATAGAATAGAATAGAATAGAATAGAATAGAATAGAATGAAAATAACAGAAAGAATAGAATAGAATAGAATGAAAATAATAGAATAGAAAGAATAGAATAGAATAGAATAGAATGAAAATAATAGAAAGAATAGAAAGAATAGAATAGAACAGAATAGTAGAGTCAAAACCCAAGCAAACAAACAAACAAACAAAAAGGCATGCACACAGACACACAAATAATAAAATAAAAAAGGAACACAACGCACAAAAAGAGTGAGGACAAAGAAATGCATGGGAGCCACAAGATACAGCAAAAGTGAGGGGTTCACCCCCCCAACTTTACTTAATATAAAGAAAATTAGGATGGTCCTTTGGTGTGGAAAATAGCCAGAGCTGTCTGGGCTTAGTAGTTAAGAAACAGGAAGGAAGGGAGGGAGGGAGGGAGGGAGGGAGGGAGGAAGGAAAAAGGGAGGGAGGGAGGAGGAGAGAGAGAGGAAGGAAAGGAGGGAGGGAGGGAGGGAAAAGGGAGGGAGGAAGGAAGGAAGGAAGGAAGGAAGGAAGGAAGGAAGGAAGGAAGGAAGGAAGGAAGGAAGGAAGGAGGCTGTGAAAATATCTACTTTCTAGTAGAAGGCAAAATATAGGTGAAACATGAACTTAATAATAAATATATAATAACACTAATAAATTAAACCTATATGCTGCCTGACTTTTTAGTTCTATAAAAATAAATAATTGAGAAGGAAGGTGGGGGGAAATGCAAGGGAAATTGAAGGAAAACTTGTCAGAGGAGAATTATATGGCAGAAAAATGCACAGAGTGGCAAAGAGATGGCTAAACTTCTCTTAAAGCAGAAATATGTAAGTGTCAGAACGTGATTCTGGACCCAACAGGGAGATGAAATATGACTACTATATGCTCAGTATTGCTAAGGGAGCATATAAAGTTCAAAAACGCTAGCTGCCCATCCTTACCATTTCTTCACCAAATTCTCGGCATTTCAACCCAAACTTTTTTGACATTTGCAAGTCCGCCAGGCAGACAGAGAGAAAAAGATTTTCCCCGGTAGCTTTCCTTTTGCTAACCTGATCTTTAACTTATGTTATTTCTTGTATTATGATTTATGTTGATTGCTATTTAGTATCCTATGACTATCTCTGAGTGTTGTATCTTATGATTTATGATGATTGTATTTTATGATTATGATCATGATTTATCACTTGTTGCTTGTAGGCAAAGTGATAGCTTCTGCACCGGAGACAAATTCCTTGTGTGTCCAAACACACTTGGCCAATAAAGCTATTCTATTCTATTCTATTCTATTCTATTCTATTCTATTCTATTCTATTCTATTCTATTCTATTCTATTCTATTCTATTCTATTCTATTCTACTCTACTCTACTCTACTCTACTCTACTCTACTCTACTCTACTCTACTCTACTCTACTCTACTCTACTCCATTCCATTCTCTACTCTATGCTATTCTATGCTATTCTATGCTATTCTATGCTATTCTATGCTATTCTATGCGATGCTATGCTATGTTATGCTATGCTATGCTATGCTATGCTATGCTATGCTATGCTATGCTATGCTATGCTATACTATTCTTATTCTACAAATGTTAACGGGGCTCATGCCAATAAACCTAAAAGTACTATGCTTGAAATGACTCCCAAATATTCTCCGTGTATATCTCTTACCCTCTTCCATATTGTTATCAGCTGTATAGCCTCTCTGGACTTTCCCTTCTGCAAATTACATGGGAATACGTTTACCTTATACAGTAGCACTGTGCACTGGATTGATTCCTTATGTCTTGATTATGTCCCATCAGGTGTCAACTCTTAGCCAACACATACATCTTCTCCAGGTGCAGTGTGAGTCCAGGTCTTGGTCTAAGTCTAGGCCTAGGTGATTTGGCCAAGCAGGTCCTTGGATTCATGTAAATATTATTATGATAAACACAACTGAATATAGAATAAATACAACTGAATAGATCAAATGGAGTTTATGTTCAGGAAAATTTACATATATTAGGGGAAGAACAAAACTGCCAGTTGTAATAAATAAATGAGAAGTATAAGAGTGATGTATTTTGAGATATCATAATATATTAAGTTTGCTACTATAAACTAGAAAATGCATTTTAAAAGATAAAAAGAAATGAAGTGTCTGTAAGTTTTGATTAAGGATTATGCATAATACAAAATTGCATCCTATGACGAACTAAGAAAAGATAACCCGTTGAAATCAGGAATATAAAAAGCCCAGTTACCCAATAATTTTTTTCTGGTCTAACATTTCCTTTTCTCTAACCAAATAA
Source organism: Diadophis punctatus similis (assembly GCA_023053685.1). Classification (NCBI taxonomy): domain Eukaryota; kingdom Metazoa; phylum Chordata; class Lepidosauria; order Squamata; family Dipsadidae; genus Diadophis; species Diadophis punctatus. The sequence continues at coordinate 1,336,746 of JALIGW010000068.1, forward strand.
AATTCTATGAACTTGAAAATGAAAGGTATTTGCACCAGATAGTAGACTATAAAAACAAAGTGGGTTAGCAAACACACTCTTCATTGTAAATTAATCTGACAAAGACGGTTTTGAAATAAAATAAATAAATAAAATAAAATAGCCAAACTGATTTGCAATTAAATCGCCAAGCAATTAGATGCATAATGTCATGAATTCATAAGTAGTAAACTGTGTGCTCATTTTATTTTATTTTTTAAAAAATCACCCAACAGTCACACTGATAAATAATCTTAGGTATTAGTTAAACATTAATTCCTGTGTCCATTTATGGGCAGTTGAGTTGTTGAGTTATCCAAGTTCAGAACTGAAATCTGTATTTTGTACAGATTTTTGTAGCTGAGTCCTACAGATTACATTGCCATTAGATCTGCTCACAAAGAAAGTATGTAGCTTGAGATGAGTAGGTTAGCAAGCATTAAAATTCATCAGAATTCAGCATTGCCTATGATGAGAACTAGAGGAAAGTTTTCTTTCCTCTAGTTTCTTCTTTTCTTTCCTCTTTCCATTGGCCCAAAAATTATCTCAATTTATTCTCCAAAGCACCTGAAGGCAGGACAAGAAACAACGGATGGAAACTCATCAAGGAGAGAAGCAACCTGGAATTAAGGAGAAACTTCCTAGTAGTGAAGACAATTAACCAGTGGAACAGAAGTTGCCTTCAGAAGTTGTGGGTGCTCCAACACTGGAGGTTTTTAAGGCACTGGACAGTCATTTGTCTGAAATGATATAGGGCCTCCTGCTTGAGCAGGGGGTTGGACTAGAAGACCTCCAAGGTCCCTTCTGATCTCTATTCCAATAGAATGTACAGAAAATGCACCAAGTGGGAAGTTGGCGTGAAGGAGTAGACAGATGATCTTGGCCTGCCCCCTCATTTGGGCAGAAAGTCATGCTATGGGTCCTGTTGACCAAGGAATTCCAGCTGGTGGGGTCCAGGGGAATAGCCTTTTCTGCTGTGGCTTCCCCTCTTTGAGACACTGTGTCCCTTGAGGTGAGATAGGCCCCATCTTCTTACTCTTCCAAAGGGTTGAAGTCCTGGCTCTACCAACTGGCTTGGGAGTGTCCCACCTTGAAGGTGGTAAGTAGACTCAGAAAGGGATCCTACCTCCCACCCTGTTTATGCATTGGTTCCTTCTTTAGTTGTTCTTCTTCTTGTTGTTGTTGTTGTTAACTCTTAATGTTTTAACGTCTGCAACATTCTGATAGTTTTAGATTGTTGTTCTGTAACATTGAAAGCTGCCCAGAGTGTCTCAACTGTGACACATAGAAGCTGGGTCAGTTGATGGCTCCAAACAGCCGTCTGGAACGGATTTGGCTGAGGCTCCAGCTGGGGAAAGCATGCAGTTGCAGATCGTCAGTGAGGAGGAGGAGGAACTGCCTTCTGCACCTGATCCAAGAACACGTAGGGCAGATCCAAGAACACGTAGGGCAGAGAAGGTCAGCCAGGTTACTTGCAAGGAGGCAGCCTCGCCCCTCTTGATGGGCTGCACCGGAAGCACAGTAGACAAATGGAGGCGATGCTGGGAACAACGTCTTCATTTCCTAGCTGTGTGTTTTCTGATCATTGTGATTCCTGCCTCATTTTGGACTGATACCCCGTTTGGAACTGAATTATGCCTTGGAAACTCTGGACTTTCCTTGCCTCGTGAGCTCCCTTGTGTGTGGATTTAAGTTTGTCTGGAGGATTTAATTTGTTTGAGAAACTTCCAGGGGCTTTGTGAGCCAATGCAGATGCAGCTGAACAAGGCACCTCCACCTTGAATCAACAGTTTGTTCCTGATGCCATCCGTCTTGTAAACTCGCAAGATTATTAATATTTTTTTGCCATGGATAGGTATACATTCGAACTAGACTGTGATGCTTCTCTGTGTCATATATGTGTGTGTGTTTGTGGGTATATGAATAATGGTTATCTTTTGAAAGCTGAATGCAACGAAATGTCATTTTAATGAATGCTGATTAGTGTAAATTTAAAGCGACAATAAAGTTTCTATTCTATTCTATTCTATTCTATTCTATTCTATTCTATTTCTATTCATTTCTATTCATTTCTATCCATTTCTATTCTATTCTATTCTATTTTATTCTATTCTATTCTATTCCATTGTATTCTATTCTATTCCATTGTATTCTATTCTATTCTATTCCATTGTATTCTATTCTATTCTCATTCTCATTCTCATTCTCATTCCATTCTCTATTCTATTCTATTCTATTCTATTCTATTCTATTCTATTCTATTCTATTCTATTCTATTCTATTCTATTCTATTCTATTCTATTCCATTCCATTGCTCTGTGGACTCTTCAGCCATTGCTCTGTGGGTTAACGTTGTCTGCTCATGGCTGGATTTATTGAGACAGTTCTGGGTTTTGGTAAAGGGAATTGCTGGGGAATATTAATAAACTCACTAAACCATAATTATGTGTGTGTGTGTGTGTGTGTGTGTGTGTGTGTACGCACGAGTACATGGGGCAAAACACAATGTAAGATTTATGATTTTTTTAAAAAGGCCACAAAACCTCCCTGAAGGGAAAACCAGCAGGATCTGGCTCTAGATCTCTGGAAAGTTCTATTTCTACCTGAGATTCTAGCTGAAAGTTCTCCTCAGAGCTCAGAAAGTTCTTACCTCCGATCAGTTCTAACTTGGCCTCTTCAAAACTGGGAGAGACAATCTGAGTTCAACGACAGAACGACTCGCCTGCCAGATGAACAAAATGGGCCAAAAAAAGAGCAAAGTTTACTCTTAATTCCTTCCACTGCAGACAAACCTTTTCCAAAGCTGACTAAAATTGGACCCCGCCAATCAGTCCCTTCCGACTTTAGTTGATTAATCTGCTGATTAGACTTATCAACTCTGCGAGTCCTGAACAAGCTCTCAACGAATGCATAAACTCTCCTTCAGCTGAACTCTTCGGCAATTCCTTGATTAAAGCTCTTCAGAGACCCTGAAGAGAAGATGACGTTCCCCTGACCACCCAGGAAACGGGATTTGTTAACACCTCATTTACATTGGCTACTACTTAGCAGCTGTTTGCGGGGAAACAGTGCCTGCAGAGTTATCTGGAGTATCGGAAGGAAGGGAGAAATTAATTGCAGAGCCGTAAGTTTCCCTCATCATCATTAGCAGCAGCCCCACAAACACTTGTTCGGAGCAGCCAGTGTTTAATGAGGCTCTAACAAGGCAGATTGTGGAGAAATCAGCAAAATATATATATTACTCGACATTCCAGGAGAGTGAGGGTGGGATATGCCTTGAGTTACCACTGCCAGGTAAACAAAACTCCACATTGGCGACAGAAAGGACATCCGGCCATTAAAACACTCTGCTAGCTCTATTCAGTAGTTCAGACTCCACCCTGCAAGGGATTATGGGTTCGTTAAAAGAAGATGATAGTGATTACAATCTTGCTTATAACAGGTCCAAATCTGGGAGGTATCTACAGATCTAATTTATTGCATTCTTAAAAAAATATTGAGTTATTTCCTTCCTTGGGACCTGAATTAAGGGAGCAATTCTGCCTTGTACGCCCCTCTTTGGAATGCTGACATTTCGCATGGCTTTAAATGCATTAAGTTAGAATGTTGGGGCTTTAAAGAGAAGCACACACTTTGCACACTTGTTTGTACAGAAGGGGTGGGAATACTCTGAAGGAGGCCGCAAAGCTGACTTCGGAGGCTTGCAAATCATTTTGCCAAATTCATAATCTGACCTGAAAGACAGCCGATATTTCCCGTTGGCGTTGCCTTCACAGATGTTCTCCTGCCTTGTAAAAGCATTATCATAACGATTCCACAGGAAGAGCAAATACGTTGAGTTTTGCTCTGCCACTTTGTAGGTCGCAGAGCTCTCTCAGAGTTCTTCTGAGGTTATTACACACACACACAAAAAAAACCACGTCAATCCCTTTTCTACCCGAAACAGATAAATGTCAACCCTGACAATTTTTAAACTTTCTAATCAGTGCCTTGGAAGATGTTCCCCCATATAGGTAGAAAATTTTCCTTTGTCTTTTCCTTACCTGCAAACAGTAGTTAGAAGCCAACTGGGAGAGAAAGCAAGTGAGGAAGAGGAGGAGGTGTTAAGATTTATTATTTGCTCTACATTCAAAATTATGCGAAGTGGGGAAAAAATATTTTCAGAAGGTTTAATGTGTGAACGCATTGGAACGTAGCTCAGTTTGTTTGGCCGAGAAAATTAAACAGGGCCATCTTGGGTTAGAACCTGGATGGGAGACTACGAAGGGATCCCAGAATTGGTGGCTGAATGAGGAATTTAACCTTTTGAAAGAAAGTTGTAGCAAAGTCCTTCTATATTATTTCCATGAAAGCTGCAGAGACATGACATAATCCAGGGCTGTCCAACCTTGGCAACTTTAAGACCTCTGGACTTCGACTCCCAGAATTCCCCAGCCAGCCAGCCATGCATAAATAAAATAAAAAATATATATTCCTCCTGATGGCAGTAATAATAATCAGAAGGTAATGCTGGCTGGGGAATTCTGGGAGTTGAAGTCCATAGGTCTTTAAGTTGCCAAGGTTGGATACCCCTGACATAATCTCAAGTTGAAAACAACATTACCTTGGTAGTCAAATATTTTTTTTACCATTTGTCAGAAAAGGAGAAGAGGGCTTCACAACTGGGACATTGAGGTGACAGAGTAGCTTGCTCAAAAAAAATTCCCCTTTCCCCGCAGTGCTCCTTTCTGGTGAGCGGCAAAGACAGGTGACCTCTTTTAGTTATTTCAATCTTTGCATTTGGTTGTTCTCCCCTGCTGTGCAGGGACCTCTGTTTAGCATTTACATAAGCAACGGATATCATCAGCAATCCCTGCGCAAAAAAGTTCTTCAATTGAACTCAGAATAGAGCTGGAAGGGACCTTGGAGGTCTTCTATTCCAACCCCCTGCTCAAGCAGGAGACCCTGTACCATCCTAGTCAAATTGCTGTCCAGTCTCTTCATAAAAACCTCCAGTGATGGAGGCACCCACAACTTCTGGAGGCAACTTCTGTTCCACTGGTTGATTGTCCTCACAGTTAGGAAGTTTCTCCTTAATTCCAGGTTGTTTCTCTCCTTGATTAGTTTCCATCCATGGTTTCTTGTCTTGCCTTCTGGTGACTTGGGAAATAAGTTGAGCCCCTCTTCTTTATGGCAGCCCCTCAGATACTGGAAGACTGCTATCATGTCTCCCCTGGTCCTTCTTTTCTCTAGACTGGCCAAACCCAAATCCTGCAAGCGTTCTTCATATGTTTTAGTCTCCAGGCCTTTAATCATCTTAGTTGCTCTCCTCAGCACAACTTTGTGCCACAACAATGTTTTTGATAAGTAACGAATAAGGAGCACAAATGTTTATCTGCATCCTTTGTGTAGCTTTCAATATATATATATATATTATTGTACTACTGCCAGATGGAGTATATTTTTATTTTATTTATTTATTTAAAATAGTGACATGGCTGCCCATCTTAGTTCAATATAATCCCGGGAGATTCATGCTAAGGACGTACAAAATTAAAACCATCACACATAGCCACGTTCCCAAAACCTTCCCATGCCAATACTCATGTGCTGGGTTCAAATCCCATTCTGGCCTGAGAGGAAGAGAAAGGTCTGAATCAGGATGAAGGCCCCTTCCCTGAATGTATGTTATGGACCAAATCCTACCACATGGCAGCCCCTTCTTCTCTGTGACAGCCCCTCAAGTATTGGAAGACACGTATTATCTCCCTCCAATCCTTCTCTTCAATAGGACAGACACATCAAATTCCCTCAACCATTCATCATTTAGCCTCTGGACTCCTTCTCTGCACACTTCTTTTCCTCCTTCCTTCCTTCCTTCCTTCCTTCCTTCCTTCCTTCCTTCCTTCCTTCTCTTCCTTCCTTCTCTTTTTTCTTTCTTTCTTTCTTTCTTTCTTTCTTTCTTTCTTTCTTTCTTTCTTTCTTTCTTTTTCTTTTTCTTTCTCTCTCTTGCTCTTGTTCTTTCTTTGTCTCTCTCTTTATTTCTCTCTTTCTCTCTCTCTCCTTCCTTCCTTCCTTCTCTTTCTTTCTCTCTTTCTCTCTCTCTTTCTTTGTCTCTCTCTCTATTTTTCTCTTTCTTTCCTTCCTTCTCTTTCTTTCTCTCTCTCTTTCTTTCTCTCTCTCTCTCTCTATTTTTTTTCTCTTTCACCTTCCTTCCTTCCTTCTCTTTCTTTCTCTCTTTTTCTCTCTCTTTCTTTGTCTCTCTCTCTATTTTTCTCTTTCACCTTCCTTCCTTCCTTCCTTCCTTCCTTCCTTCCTTCTCTTTCTTTCTCTCTCTCTCTCTCTCTTTCTCTTTCACCTTCCTTCCTTCCTTCCTTCCTTCCTTCCTTCCTTCCTTCTCTTTCTTTCTCTCTTTTTCTCTCTCTTTCTTTGTCTCTCTCTCTCTATATTTTTCTCTTTTACCTTCCTTCCTTCCTTCTCTTTCTTTCTCTCTCTCTCTTTCTCTCTCTCTCTCTCTCTCTTTTTTCTTTCACCTTCCTTCCTTCCTTCCCTTCCTTCCTTCTTTCCTTCCTTCCTTCCTTCCTTCCTTCCTTCCTTCCTTCCTTCCTTCCTTCCTTCTCTTTCTTTCTCTCTCTCTCTCTCTCTCTTTCTTTGTCTCTCTCTCTCTCTATTTTTCTCTTTCACCTTCCTTCCTTCCTTCCTTCCTTCCTTCCTTCCTTCCTTCTTTTCTCCCTCCCTCCCCCTCTCTCTCTTCCTCCCCCTCCCCCTCCCCCATGCCCTTGCCTTTGGATGCTTCAAAGAGAAAGGTTTGAAAAGGTAGGGGGCCATAGGTGTTTGCAGAGATATCAGCACTGGGGGGGGGGGAGGATATGCTAAGAAGGCCAGGAGCCCCTCTTTTAGGAAACGTCAATGTTATCTGCTTTTATAAAACAGCTTCAGTTGTGAGGCTCGGCCTTTTTCCCTTTAACTGAGTTACATCTGGGCAGTTCAGACGTCCAGGGGAGGCAGAAAATGTCTCACTCCTCCCCCCCCTTCTTCCCCCAAACGGTTCCCTTATCTTAGACCTCCCTGTCCTTCGCTGTCAGATAGATCCTCGGCAGCCTACAGTTAAATCCTCCCTTTAATATACAGGAAATCAATTCCTTCCCTGAAAGTTGCCAGATTCTGCCACCCTTCCGACCGCTGCAGATTCTGCGCTGCCCTCGGTTTAATCCTTGCTTACAAAGGAAAGGGTTAACCCCTTTTCAATCAACTCCCCAAAGGAATTGACTTTTAGCCTTCTGATCCGCAAGCAATTATGATTTTCATAATCATAGGGTAAACTAGAACAGACTAAGGCCAAAACTGTATCTGTCTTTCACGATTCTGGGACGCTACAGAATATGCCAGGGAATATAGAGAGACACACCCTGAGTCTGTCTGTCTTTCTTTCTTTCTTTCTTTCTTTCTTTCTTTCTTTCTTTCTTTCTTTCTTTCTTTCTTTCTTTCTTTCTTTCTTTCTTTCTTCTTTCCTTTTCCTTCCTTCCTTCCCTCTTTATTTATTTCCCTTTTTCTTTCTTTCCTTTTCCCCTCCTTTCTTCTTTCCTTGCTTGCTTGCTTCATTTCTCTCTCCCTTTCCTTTCCTTTCCTTTCCTTTCCTTTCCTTTCCTTTCCTTTCCTTTCCTTCTTTCCTTTCCTTTCCTTTCCTTTCCTTTCCTTTCCTTTCCTTTCTTTCCTTTCCTTCCTTTCCTTCCTTTCCTTTCTTTCCTTTCCTTTCCTTTCCTTTCCTTTCCTTTCTTTCCTTTCTTTCCTTTCCTTCCTTTCCTTTCCTTCTTTCCTTTCCTTTCCTTTCCTTTCCTTCTTTCCTTTCTTTTCCTTTCCTCTCCTCTCCTTCCCTTCCCTTCCCTTCTTCATCCATTTACTTCCTTTCCTTTCCTTTCCTTTCCTTTCCTTTCCTTTCCTTTCCTTTCCTTTCCTTTCCTTTCCTTTCCTTTCCTTTCCTTTCCTTCCCTTCCCTTCCCTTCCTTTCCTTTCCTTTCCTTTCCTTCTTTCCTTTCCTTTCCTTTCCTTTCCTTTCCTTTCCTTTCCTTTCTCCTTTCCTTTCCTTTCCTTCCTCTTCCCTTCCCTCTCCCTCCCTCTCTCCCTCCCTCTCTCTAAAAAATAAATTCTGATTGTTCTGGTGGCTTTGGGAGAATTTAAGAGGAATTGTCATCTTAACCCAGTCAGATCTCATGACCAAAGTTCTACCAACACATGATCAAACCAACTGGACCAAAAGAAAATTTCTCCCCACTTTGACCCCTTGGCCTATTAGACCATGCGTCAGGAAAGTCCCCAGTATGGGTTGGATAATAACACCCAACCCCTTTTCTCTGGTTGGCTGGCCAAAATCATTTGGGATTCGAACAGAGCATTCCTCCAAGTCTGAGTTCCCTGAAAAGCTTCTAACGCTCCCTCCTTCTGCCTCTTTGCCTCCAGCCCCTCCCTGCTTCTATATGTCTGCTCCTCCCTCAAGGCCACTGTTCCACAGCAGCCTCTGTGCCTATTCCTCCCTCACATCATATTCAACTCAGCCACAAGGGGCCGAAATCAGGTGGGCAGGAAAACCTACCTTCCAAGCCCAACAATTAGGGCAATAAATTCCACATTGGTGATGAAGACTAATGAAGATTCTTCAAACAAAGCCCCTCCCATTCTAATCTAAAATAAGGTTTAGGATTCTTAAATAAGGAACAAGAACTACCTTATCTGCACTGCAAAGGATCCAGATGCCCACTAGATGGCAACAAAGAGACTCAGAGAACAAATTGTTTGCTGCCCTCTAGTGGGCATCTGGATCCTTTGCAGTCCAGGTATAGTAACTAATCTAAAACAGATGGAGAAACCAACCTCAAAATTTGACTTAAAATATTGTAGATGCTACTCTATACTTTCTCCATAAAATGCAGCCCTAACCACTGAGAATGTGAGAATGGAAGAAAATATACGCTGGATCGGAGAAAGGGTTCAGCCCAATTTCTGTTCTCCCCAGTAGCTAACCCAATGCCACCAGGAAACACAAGCAATGAATAAAGCAGTGTTTCAATAGTTGAGGGGCTGCCACAGAGAGGAGGGGGTCAAGCTATTTTTCCAAAGCACCCGAAGGCCAGACAAGGAACAATGGATGGAAACTGATCGAGGAGAGATTCAACCTGGAAATAAGGAGAAATTTCCTGACAGTGAGAACAATCAACCGATGGAACATATGTTGTGGGAGCTTCATCACCGGAAGCTTTCAAGAAGAGACTGGACTGCCATCTGTCAGAAATGGTGTAGGGTCTCCTGCTTGGGCGGGGGTTGGACTAGATGACCTAAAAGGTCCCTTCCAACTCTGTTAATCTGTTAAAGTTAAGTGTATTTGGTGTTCATACCAAAATGACTCTTTGAAGGGTCTACATATGCCAATTAACCTTCCTCCATGCAGATGGCCTTCCGACACTTCCAACATTGCATTGAACTGCTCTGAGGTTGATTTCTGCATAACCCGGAAGTGACTTTCTGTAACTCAGTTCTCTTCCCTCAGGCTTTACACAGCATACAGGAATGTTGGACAACGTGGCCCATCATATCGGCAAAGCGCCAATACTTTGCTGTAACATGTGATGGTATATTGAGAAAGCCGGAAACAGAATGGGCCTCAATTAACAGAGGGATAGAATCAGGATCACGTGAAGTGTTAATACCATTTTATAATGCTTAGATAAGGCCACACTTGGAATATTTGCATCCAGTTTTGGTCACCACGATGTAAAAAAGATGTGGAGACTCTGGAAAGAGTGCAGAGAAGAGCAACAAAGATGATTAGGGGACTGGAGGCTAAAACATATGAAGAACGGTTGCAGGAACTGGGTATGTCTAGTTTAATGAAAAGAAGGACCAGGGGAGACATGATAGCAGTCTTCCAATATCTCAGGGGGCTGCCACAAAGAAGAGGGAGTCAAACTATTCTCCAAAGCACCTGAAGGCAGGACAAGAACCAATGGGTGGAAACTAAACAAGGAGAGAAGCAACTTAGAACTAAGGAGAAATTTCCTGACAGTTAGAACAATTAATCAGTGGAACAACTTGCCTCCAGAAGTTGTGAATGCTCCAACACTGGAAGTTTTCAAGAAGAGATTAGACAACCATTTGTCTGAAATGCTATAGAGTTTCCTGCCTAAGCAGAGGGTTTAGACTAGAATACCTCCAAGGTCCCTTCCTATTCTATTCTATTCTATTCTATTCTATTCTATTCTATTCTATTCTATTCTATTCTATTCTATTCTATTCTATTCTATTCTATTCTATTCTATTCTATTCTATTCTTATCTTAATATATCTTAACTTCTTATATATGCTTCTTATGTCTGGTGCTCAGTTAGGGAAGACAATTCCCTATCTACAGCTGTTCTGTAGTTGGAAGACCTGCCAGTTGACCAACAGAACAAAGTTGGCCATTTTTTAAAGCACAAACCAGCATTTTCTTTTAACAAAAAAATCTTTTTGTTTCCTCTCGGATTGTTTGTCGCTTATAAATGGATCAAGTTCCCCTCGTTCGGATGTTTAGCTTGTATCCATTAGCATTCCTCCAAAGACTCTTTGATCAAGCAAAGCCCCCCCCCCCAAAAAAAACCACCCCAAAACACTTAGAGATTATTTTAAGCCCGTCGAAGAGTTACGGCCAATATTTTGTTTATGTAGACTGAGCATTTACTGAGTTAGCACTCCCCAAAGGAAAATCGGAAGAGATATAGAGAGAGAAAAAATGCTTTTAGGTAATTGCTGCCGGGTTGGTGCTGCTGGTATTTGGTGGTATTTTATACCATCTTAATAGTATCGCTTGAGAATTGGGGCTCAGCTGACATTTTTAAATGGTAGTCCCAAATAACTTGTAAATGAGCAAGATCTGACATCCCCGCGGGATCCTGCCTCCAAGCTACGTTTCATTATGTGCACAACACACGGTCTGTCTATCAACAAGGCAGTCCATCTCTCTCTAGCCCTTCATAGTTCCTTTATCTCAGTACCTGCTGCAGAAAATAGAAAATTCAAACTACATTAGTTGCTCTTGGTTCAAATACAAACACTGCTAATTGAGATGGTGGTTACGTGAGTTTTGCCTCGTTTTATGACCTTTTGTCAAGCGAATCACTGCGGTGTTAACTGAGTGACACAGTTGTTAAGTGAATCTGGTTCCCTCCATTGACTTTGTTTATCAGAAGGTCTGAAAAGGGGATCACATGATCTCAGGGACACTGCAACCGTCATAAATAAGAGCCACTTGCTAAGCATCTGAATTTCAATCACGCGATTAAGGAGACGTTGCAATGATTGTAAGTGTGAAAAATGGTTATGTCTCAGTGTTGTTGTAACTCTGAATGGTCACTAAATGAACTGCTGCAAGTCTAAGACTATCTGTGCAGGGAATGGGCGTCAGGACTGAGACGTTAGAGAAATTTCAGCAACATTGAAATATTTTCGGTTTGGAATGAGCCACAATGCGATGGTCCAGAATCCCAAAGTTTGAAAGTTTGTTGGGACCAATTGCATGAACTCAAGGCTTTTCTTTCACGAAACCAACCAACCAAAGTCCAAGGAGCTAAATAAATATTTGTCCTACAATAAATCCAGAACGTGCTACCTGGATTGGAGAATTGTAGCATTTTTAAGCATCTCTTTGCTTCCTTTTGTCGTTGCGTGTATATTTGACACGTGGTAGTCCTAAGCAGGCTAGAGAATAGAGTTCCCACAATTGCCACTCATGTTGAAGTCATCAAAGCTTAGGGATTTTGTGGAAAATCACTTGTTCCTGAGGTCAAATATTTCAGAAGGAAGAAAGGAAGATGCAACACTGCTTATAAAGAATTGGAAAGTAGGTCTAATATGGAAGGTGAAAGATTGTCTCCTCCCCGTCTCACTAGGATATAAAAGAGGTGAGGAAAACACAATTAGATGTGCAAAATTCAGTTACTACGAGACTATCAGACTATCATCTCTTCGGCCCCATGAAAGAGGGTTTGAGAGGCAAACGTTATTCCAGTGACGAGGAAGTGAAAACTGCAGCGAAGAAGTGGCTCAAAGAACAGTCAACACAATTTTACGAGGCAGGGATACATGCTCTCATTCGAAGGTGGAACATTACTATTGAGAGAAACGGCGACTATGTTGAGAAGTAGGGATGGGATCCACAGAGGACCAGCTTCATTTTGATGTATGCTACATGTTTCTGTGTTGGTAATTATACCTGTCCTAAAGAAAATGGCATTACGTTTTGACTCACCCTGGTATATAGACCAGGGCTCTCCAAACTTGGCGACTTTAAGACTTGTGGACTTCAACTCCCAGAATTCCTCAGCCAGCCATGTCTTAAAGTCTAGAGACTCCAGCTCTGGACTACCTCAATAAAGTTTAGTCTTGCTGCACAGTTTGTTTCCCAATTTGGACAAGCTTCAAAGACTGAGGAAGAGTAAGGACGGGACAGAGGAAAGAAAAACAAAACAGATAGAAAACTAGAATATGTGAGGAAATGGGGTATCCCTTCTCCATGGCCTTGTCAGTATTTATTTATTTATTTTATTTATTTGGAGGTTCTTCTATGCTGCCCTACTCCCTAAGGACTCAGGGAGTATTGACATCACCGCTGGGTGAAATTAGCACTTTAGACCCATAGTTCCCAATAAACAAAATCTTTTTCCTGAAAAATTCCCAAGCATAGGAATGGAGCTGTCTGCAATGTCCATTTCAGCTAACAACTATTCCTGATACATTACTTATAAAGTTCCTTATTATTATTATTTTTAAAAAATGCATGTAAAGTTCAGAAAAAGATCATGTTAATGATGGGTCTCAGGGTTAACTAGGAAATGAAAAAAAAAACAATCCATACGTCATGAAAGTTAATGTGATTTTTCACTTTTGTGTACCAAACACCTCAAGCCGAGGTGGCGCAGCGGTTAGAGGCAGGTACTGCAGGCCACTTTAGCTGACTGATCCGCAGGTCAGCGGTTCAAATCTCACCGGCTCAAGGTTGACTCAGCCTTCCATCCTTCCGAGGTAGGTAAAATGAGGACCCAGATTGTTGGGGGCAATGTAAATATACGTTGCTTACTGGTGTAAACCGCTTAGAGAGTGCTTGCACTGTGAGGCGGTATATAAATCTCACTAATAAATAAATAAATAAATAAATAAATAAATAAATAAATAAATAAATAAATAAATAAATAAATAAATAAATAAATAAATAAATAAATAAATAAATAAATAAATAAACAAACAAACAAACACCTGTGTGCTCCGAAAATTCCTAAAAATGAGCTCTACCGACTTTCTCTGCGATGTTTTAATCCCAAATGGATGCTGGGTCTCTTGCTATCGAACATCTGTGCACATCTGGCTTTTGAAAAACAGGCCCCGAGAATGGCAACCTGGGTGTCCAGGTTTTTGACACGGTTATCGGGATGGTTAAGAAACACAGCAGATCAGTTCCTGAGTCGATGGCCTCCTTTATCACGGACTGTCTGCTCTGTAAGACACGGACCAGAGGAGAGTCCTCCATTCAAGGGTGTCGGTCTGAGTTACTGTTCAAGCATTTCTGTGGAAAGATAAAGAACTGAAGGAAATGTGAGTAGGGAGCGCCTTCCCTTAGACACTGCAGAGCTTCTTTCACCACATTGAACAAAGGAAGGGAGGGAGGGAGGGAGGGAGGGAGGGAGGGAGGAAGGAAGGAAGTGTAGGAAGGAAGGAAGGAAGGAAGGAAGGAAGGTTGGGAAAATATCTGCAGACCCCTCACATCCTGGACATAAACTACTTCAATTCCTGCCCTTAGGATGACGCTATAGGGCATTGCACGCCAAAACAACCAGGCACAAGGACAGTTCCACCCCCCACCCCACCCCGGTGCCATCATTCTGCTAAACAATTAATTCCTGTCTTTGGAACACTGTCTATGCCCTGGGATGTCACATGTAGTAGAGCTGTGTTACTATTATCCTTCTCATCTTTCCTATTTCCTGTTCCTTTAACATATTATAACTATCACTTTGTTGTTTGTATCTTACAATTTATGTTGATTGCTTTTATTTAGTATGACTATCACTGATTGTTGTATGTTATGATTTATGATGATTGTATTATGATTGTGATCATGATTTATCATTTGTTGCTTATATGTACACAGAAATCTTATGCACTGGAGACAAATTCCTTGTGTGTCCAATCATACTTGGGCAATAAAGCATATTCTATTCTATTCTATTCTATTCTGTTCTGTTCTGTTCTGTTCTGATGTTCTGTTGTTCTGTTCTGTTCTGTTCTACTGTACTCTATTCTTTATTCTGATATTCTTCTCTTCTCTTCTCTTCTCTTCTCTTCTCTTCTCTTCTCTTCTCTTCTCTTCTCTTCTCTTCTCTTCTCTTCTCTTCTCTTCTCTTCTCTTCTCTTCTCTTCTCTTCTCTTCTCCTAATCTCTTCTCTTCTCCTCTTCTCTTCTCTTCTCCTAATCTCTTCTCCCAATCTCCTCTCCTCTCCTCTTCTTCTAATCTCTTTTCTTCTCCTAATCTCTTTTCTTCTCTCCTCTCCTCTTCTCCTAATCTCTTCTCTTCTCCTAATCTCTTCTCTTCTCGTCTCTTCTCTTCTCCTAATATCTTCTCCCAATCTCCTCTCCTCTCCTCTTCTCTTCTTCTAATCTCTTTTCTTCTCCTAATCTCTTCTCTTCTCTTCTCTTCTCTTCTCTTCTCTTCTCTTCTCTTCTCTTCTCTTCTCTTCTCCTAATCTCTTCTCCTAATCTCCTCTCCTCTCCTCTCCTCTCCTCTTCTCTTGACAAACGATAAGGTTTTTTTAAGTAACAAATATCTTTATATAACCATGTCAAAATACAGTGACTTGATAATCAATTGATTCTATATTTAGTCGCTGCTTCTCTTTCACTTTCCTTATCTGCTGTCTCATCATCTCCAAGAAGCAACTGTGAATTCTTAAGGGAAGGTCTCGGTGTCATCTATCAGTAGGTGCAGATGTAGATTTGGCAAAGAAAGACCAAATTATTTTCCCACAGGGACAACTATCACATTATTTCTCAAATGACCATGCACTTCCCAAAGCTGCTTCATTAGTTTAGCATAAATCACCCCCTTTAGCTACTTATCAACTTGTCCCATAGTTGTGTAGCCATTTTGCCCATTAATTTCCTTCATATCTGACTGCTTATGAATCTTCAGAGACCATCTATTCTCTAGATGTTTAATGTTCCCACACTTCTCTGGGCATAATGTTTAGCATTCATATTGCACCTCCGAGTCAAACCTCCTGCACTGATTACATCTTGCATAATTGTGACAGACCCTTTCATAAGTTCTCACCTACTAGCGCTATTCGGATAAAGCAATTTGTTGGAAGAGATGGGTGAAGGAAGCAAAATACGAACAAGGGTGATCAGTTCCAACTATTGAGAGGGGAAAAAGTAGAAAGTAAACTTCCTACACTCCTTTCAATGGGTTTCTTGGATGGGGAAGGGAAAGGAGGGACAAGATGTCCCTCGGGAGTAGGGCGGCATAGAAGAACCAATAATAAATAAATAAATCTAAGTCATATTCAGTACAAAAACTTCTTAAAATGAAAACTCTTCTACTCTGAAGAAATTGAAGCATGCATAGGAGATATGAATATTCTTCAAAGTCAGAGATTTCCTCAAGGGTTGTTGTTTTTTTCCAGGGACACCTTCAAAAAAATTCAAATTTTCAGGGCTGAGAGCAACACATGGATTCGCGAAACCAGAAACTTTTAAGTTGTGTGTACGTTTACACTTGGTCTCTCCATTCTGGATATTGCTAATGTGTGAAATTACATTTCCATGATATGATCCAAGAATAAGTCCCATTGGGCTCCATCAAATGTAGTTGATTAGGTAGCTGTCTAAACAAAATGGCTGCCATGAGGAGCTCACTCATTAACCAAATGGCTGCCACAAAGAACATCACCAATGTCAAAACAACAGGAATAGTTGTGAAGTGTTTCTTTGCCATCTTTCCAACCCCCTTCCCCTTCAGGATATGACACCCCCTATGACACCCCCAGTTTCCTTTGCATTTTTTCCCCTTCAGCAGAGTTGGCGCACTCAAAAACAAAATTGTGAAAACTTCCTTTTTTAAAAATCCTAGTCACATCCAGGATGCCTGCGTGGCATCCCAAAGCATCCATATAATGTGAGAAGGTGGTGACTTGCAGGAAAATAGTTTCACTTTTAATTGTATTTAAAATTAATCATCTTTTTTTTAAAAAAATGAAACTTAGGATAAGATGGAAGGTCTGGAGCCAAGAGACATGTCCATAAGCACATTGCTGTTCACAAGTGGCGCATCTGAGAGGCCAAAAACTCCTACATGTATGTTGTCTTATTTGAAAGCAGAGAAAGTTACTTTCTGGAGGAAATGGTCCCAATTCTATCTTCCATCTCATGATCAAAGGAAGAAAACTGAAATTGACAAGAAGAAGTGCCACTAGATTTTCCGTTCCTTATGCTGCCCTAATTTGGAAACTTCGTGTCAACCATAAATACATGGTAGGATAATTTATGGGAAATTTTCCCCACAAGCAAATACTATATTTAAATAGTAAAGAACTAAACTCATTTATCTAGGCGGGTACACCTTTTCAGTTAGTAGGGCAATCATTTACAGTAATTGCTAATTGCAACTGCAATTAAAACCAACGCTTGGAATTCTCCAAAGTGCTCAGAATCTGGGAATTTGAAGTAGTCAACTAATGTGTGGTGAGCTTGTTCCGTTCTTTGGGGTGGGGGGTGAGGGGGAAATGTGCTTGTTCCTGGTGAGATGTAGCCTTTAAACATAACAAAACGATGAACATCGTGCAAACACAGTCTGACTCCTTTTTAATCGTCAGCATTTTCTTTACATCTGTGCATAAACATTGTTACTGCCAGCTCAGTGTGTTTCTGCAGGCCTGATCAGAGGCCACAAAACATATTCTGTAGCTTCCAACAGAATGAATAGTTTCAGTGTGTATATATTAAGACAAGCAAATGTCTTGTAGGAAGTAGGAAGATGATAGCCTGGGCAGAGGTGGGATTCAGCAGGTTCTGACCGGTTCTGGAGAACCGGTAGGGGAAATTTTGAGTAGTTCGGAGAACTGGTAAATGCCACCTCTGACTGGCTCCGCCCCCATCTATTCTCTGCCTCCCGAGTCCCAGCTGATCTGGAGGAAATGGGGATTTTGCAGTAACCTTCCCTTGCCACGCCCACAAAGCCACACCCACAAAGCATGCCATGCCCACAAAGCCACGCCCACAGAACCGGTAGTAAAAAAATTGAATCCCACGACTGAACCAGTGTGTGTTTGCAGAAAATCAGCCAGAATTTTTCTTTGTCATCTATTTGCATGCAAAATCTATATTTTTGTATAAGGAGAATAGAGTGGAGTGGAGTGGAGTGGAGTGGAGTGGAGTGGAGTGGAGTGGAGTGGAGTGGAGTGGAGTGGAGTAGAGTAGAGTAGAGTAGAGTAGAGTAGAGTAGAGTAGAGTAGAGTAGAGTAGAGTAGAGTAGAGTAGAGTAGAGTAGAGTAGACAACTAAAGAATGGAATGGAATGGAATGGAATGGAATGGAATGGAATAGAATAGAATAGAATAGAATAGAATAGAATAGAATAGAATAGAATAGAATAGAATAGAATAGAATAGAATATAGAGTAGAGTAAAGTAGAGTAGAGTAGAGTAGAGTAGAGTAGAGTAGAGTAGAGTAGAGTAGAGTAGACAACTAAAGAATGGAATGGAATGGAATGGAATGGAATGGAATGGAATGGAATAGAATAGAATAGAATAGAATAGAATAGAATAGAATAGAATAGAATAGAATAGAATAGAATAGAATAGAATAGAATATGGAATGGAATGGAATGGAATGGAATGGAATGGAATGGAATATGGAATAGAATAGAATAGAATAGAATAGAATAGAATAGAATAGAATAGAATAGAATAGAATAGAATAGAATAGAATAGAATAGAATAGAATATAGAGTAGAGTAGAGTAGAGTAGAGTAGAGTACAGTAGAATAGAATAGAATAGAATAGAATGGAATGGAATAGAATAGAATAGAATAGAATAGAATAGAATAGAATAGAATAGAATAGAATGGAATGGAATGGAATGGAATGGAATGGAATAGAATAGAATAGAATGTAGAGTAGAGTAGAGTAGAGTAGAGTAGAGTAGAGTAGAGTAGAGTAGAGTAGAGTAGAGTAGAGTAGAGAGTAGAGAATGGAATGAATATAGAAAAGAATAAAATAGAGAATGGAATGATACAGACTTTTTTGTTTTTCTTCTTTTGTGCAAAGAGTTAGTTTCGCTTTGTGAGCGCACGCTTACTGATACATAAACTTTCTGAAGCAGAGCAAAACATGATTTCATCCAAAATGCTTCCAGGAGGCCCTGAAAGCTCCTCCTTTTCTTGTCTCCTTTGAATGACTCTTGGGGTTGTCCCAAAGGTGCTTTTTTCAAGAGGCAACTGGACTTTCTGGTTTTTCTTTGAAGACATTTCGCTTCTCATCCAAGAAGCTTCTTCAGCTCTGACCGGATGGTGGGGAAGCTGAAGAGGCTTCTTTGAATGAGAAGCGAAAGGTCTTCAAAAAGAAAAAACCCAGAAAATCCAGTTGCCTCTTGAAAAAAGCACCTTTGGGACAACCATGACCTGGAGGGCTGATAATCTCTACAGACTCTTTGGGTTTGCTCAATTTTGCTCTGTTGCCCAGCAACATTGGGCAACGGTGAAACCCTAGGGCAGTGGTGAAATCCAATTTTTTTTTACTACCAATTCTGTGGGTGTGGCTTGTTGGGCGTGGCATGGGAAGGATATTGCAAAATCCCCATTCCTTCCCCACTCTGGGGCCAGTCAGAGGTGGTATTTGCCGGTTCTCCGAACTACTCAAAATTCCCGCTACCTGTTCTCCAGAACCTGTCAGAACCTGCTGGATTTCACCCCTGCCCTAGGGCCCTCTTAATTACAGGTAGTCCTTGACTTGTGTCCACAATTGAGCCCCAAATTTCTGTCATTAAGTGAAATGTCTTTTAAATGAGGTTTGCCCCATTTTATGGCCTCTCTTGACACCGTTGTTAAGTGAATCACTGCAGTTGATAAATTATTAACCTGGTTGCTATGCGAATCTGGTTTCTTCATTGACTTTGCTTGTCAGAAAGCCGCAAAAGTGGCCTTGGGACACACCGGCCATCATAAATACGAACCAGTTGTCAAGCATATACGAATTTTGATCGCGGGACTATGGGGATGCGGCAAAAGGTCACAACTGTGAAAAACGGTCATGAGTCACATTTCTCAGTAGCATTGTAACTTTGAACAGTCGCTAAAACCAACCAGTCGAAGCCTTCCTGTATAAATTGTGTCTCTAATTTACATATATATGTGCCCTTTCCGTGTCAGAACCAGGCCTCGAATGATTTCCTTCTATCCATGCTAAGGTGACCTGGCATCTCATGTCATTATTGACTCACGAGCTACCTGTGTTTGGCATGAACCTGGGGGCTTAAAACGTGCATTGCGTGTTGAAGAGATGTTTTGAGGGTGAGGTTCTTCCTTACACACTCGCTCACACAAACGCACGCGCGCGCGCGCACACACACACACACACACACACACACACCTCCTGTCAGTATCCCAGCCTACCTAATGAGGTGACAGAAAGAATTAAAAATGACAGATTGTTTTGGCTGCCACGGAGCCATCTGAGATCTATTTCCTTGTAACACAGCTCAATAGGCTCAGTGGGTAGCCCTCTGTAGATGATTCATTTCAGCAACAACAGGACTTGTGGTGTTTTTAACAAGCGCTGGGCAGCAGGAAACTGTTGTCAGAAGACAATGGGGACCTCTTTCTGCCTGCATCCCACAGCCTCAAAAATGCACCAGGTTGGCCAGATTAGAATTTAGAACAACTTTTTTTGTCACTTTGGATGTACACTAATCGGCAAACATTAAAATGAAATTGTATTTATAGACTGCAGAACAATACAATTTTGTGTGGTTATGTACTCAATCAGGAACTGCTAAGGCATGCCCACAGGTGCCCAGCCAATCCCCATGGAGAAAAATGGGCATTGGGGATCCTGTCACTCAAAAACCATCCCCAAAGAAGGTGGGAAGATTAGAATCAAGTTTTCAATCCGCGGTAATAAACCTCTTAACATCTATGCGCCATTCGTCTGCCGAGTGCCTGTGGGACAATAAAACATATCGAAAGAGATCCTTCAAGACAGAATGGTTAAGGACAGGTTTTGGACTGACAGCCGCCGTAATTAAGAAAAAAGATCTGTCATTTCACAGTCAGCCTGGAATAAATTCCCCATCTTATCCAGATTTTTTCTTTCTTCCCGAAGTGCCTTTATCTCTGGAGCCAGCAAAGATGACCATGAAATTCCTGAGGTAATTATTCAGCTCCTTCAAGGGACAAACTGAAGTGAGGATGATTTTGGAAAGGTGAAAAATGGGGATAGAGGGTTGAACTCTAATGATTTCAGAGACTAAGTATGTTGGGTTGTTTTTTTAAAACTACTGTTGGGAGTTAAGAAGGCGAGCTCTTCACCACGAATCCTCTGAGGCTGGAATGAACATCTTCATTCTATGTGAACAGGTTTTGCTATACGAGCTTGCAGATGAAAAACATGGTAGAAGTTGATTATTAATCGGAGGCAGACATAGCAATTCCAGGAAAGAAAGAAAGAAAGAAAGAAAGAAAGAAAGAAAGAAAGAAAGAAAGAAAGAAAGAAAGAAAGAAAGAAAGAAAGAAAGAAAGAAAGAATATTAAATCTAAAGAAAAAGTAAGAAAGTCATGTTCTCTCCTTCTGGGCAATAAACTATTTGGGTCTGGAAGTAGAAGTCTGATGAAGTCCAATTACACTTCCCAAATTAAGTACTTCATAATTAAGTGGTCAGTAGAGGGGGCGTGCAATAAGTGGACTAACGTGGCTATCGTCCCTGTCATTGTATTTTTATTCTCTTATTCTTGTTCTCATTTTTGTTTGACAAATTCCAATAAATAAATAAATAAATAAATAAATAAATAAATAAATAAATAAATAAATAAATAAATAAATAAATAAATAAATAAATAAATAAATAAATAAATAAATAAATAAATAAATAAATAAATAAATAAATAAATATTCCACACTCATTTGCACTATTCAGGTGACCCTGAGGGCACAAGTAAACCTCCAAGTGGCCTCAACAACTTTCAGAAAGAATGACCAGACGTCTGCAAGGGATATAAATAACCCTTCCATTCTCCCCCATTCATTCAGTCAGAACTGAAGAAGCTTCTTGGATGAGAAGCGAAACGTTTTCAAGTAAAAACAAAGATAGTTTGATAGGTGTCAGTACTATGTTTAAAACTGATTGGGTTACTAATATATAAATAAACCACTAATCTATGTTTATATAAAAAAGTGGTATTGCTTTAAATTGTAAGCATTGTAGGCTTGCTGATAATTATAAAAGAGAACAGGTTAGCTTGAGTAGTCTGTGCGTCCGTGTGCTGTGTGCTTAGTGATTGACTGATTGCTTCTACTCACGTTCCTGTATCTGTTTGAAGATGCTACGGAAAGAAGTTCAAGGTTTTTGGTGAATTGTTGAAAGTACTTTATCTACAAAAGATTAACAGCTAAGGGCTAAGAGTTTGACTTTGTGTCTGTATATTAAATAGCTACAATATCTGTTTGCTATTGAAAAAGAAGATAAGTTAAAGAAAGATTCTTCGTGGACTGTTTGTTTTGAAGTTTTGCTAGTTTATTTAAGTAAATTATATTTAACACTTTGAAGACTTCTGTTTATTGACTCTATAGTATCGAACAGCAACGCCACATTCTGTTGCGTATATTCATTTCATAAATACATAACCTCAACAATAGGCATGCACATATGCAACTTCATCTGCCACTGACAATATCTCAGCAGCACTTGGGAAATAGACAACAAAATCAGCATATCCATACTTATCTATTGCCACACATTCTCTAGACCTGGTTTATACCTCACTGGACAGGAGATTTGTCCTTCCCTTTGTATGTGTAGAACATCAAGCGTACAAGACCAGGCCATGTAGACCATACTCTTTTTGACCTAATCATTATGAAAATCGCTTTCCAATCTATTGTCTTTATCTGAGCTAAATAAAGTAGCTAAAATAAGGAATGGAATGTAAATAGGAAGCTTCCCATGTTGTTAATTCTTGCCTAAAAGAGCCACGGTGGCGCAGTGGTTAGAATGAGGTACTGCAGGCTACTTCTGCTGACTGCCGGCTGCCTGCAATTTGGCAGTTCGAATCTCACCAGGCTCAAGGTTGATTCAGCCTTCCGTCCTTCCGAGGTTAGTAAAATGAGGATCCAGATTGTTGGGGGCAATATGCTGACTCTGGGAAGGAAGGAAGGAAGGAAGGAAGGAAGGAAGGAAGGAAGGAAGGAAGGAAGGAAGGAAGGAAGGAAGGAAGGAAGGAAGGAAGGAAGGAAAATAGGGAGGGAGGGAGGGAGGGAGGAAGGAAGGAAGGAAGGAAGGAAGGAAGGAAGGAAGGAAGGGAGGAAGGAAGGAAGGAAGGAAGTCATAGTGGTGGACTTGTTACAATGCAATGTTGCAGGCTGACTTTGCCGATTGCCAGCAGTTCGATCCTGACCAGCTCAAGGTCGACTCAGCCTTCCATCCTTCCAAGGTCAATAAAATGAGGACCCAGATTGTTGGGGGCAATATGCTGAACTCTATAAACCACTTAGAGAGGGCTCTAAAGCACTATGAAGTGGTATATAAGTCTGAGTGCTATTGCTATAGGTAGAACTTCACAGATAAGAGTTAATGTACAATATTTAGTTCCTTAATATAAACTACTCCAGAAGAAATGCTGTGCTGCTTTGGGGAAATCAGGAACTTCTTCTTCAATTGGATTGCTTCTGTCACTGCGTGGACACAATCTCGTTTGATGTCCTCCCACCATTCAACTCGCATAGAGTCTTTTATCTTAATCCAAAGCGATGGAGTCTTCGCCGGGGCAATTCAATAATGACTCCACAGGAGCTGTCATCCGCAGTTTGCTATTCATCTTGTAAAACCTTTTGAGTTTTCAAAGTGCCAACTAAGGTCAGGATTTCAGTCACTTAAGACTCTTTTGTATTTTCAAAACAGGCCCCAAATTGAAGGTGAACCGATTCAGCATTGAAACACTCCAAGCTGCCTGCATTATGGAGGGATCAGATGCTATGATAAAAATGTCAGGAGGCAATTTGGCCCACCTGGCTCACCTGCAGGGTCAAAAGCTTGTCTTGGGGGGCATGGATTAGACTTTGGTCTAGCTTACGATTTGCACCCCAAGTCAATTTGTAGATTCCCACCTCAATGTGTGTAGCCCATTCTATCTTACTCTGTGAAATTCTGTTAACCTCATTCTAATATTCTATATCACTTAGCTTTCAGATAGAAAAAAAACCCAACTCTTCAGCCAATTCATAACAAGAGACACAAGAAATTCTAACCACATGGCATTAATTCTGATTGACTATTTTCTAGCTTCTAGAGATAAAGACAATGGTGTGGAGGAAAGGGACTCTGCCTCCAAGCCCTTACCTCAACTATAGGCATCCTGGTTTCTAATCTTTGCAAGATTAAGACTTGGGGTTTTTGTCTGCTCTGTGTTAATTGCGTTACTTACATACATATGAAAAAAGTCAGGTTCTACATTTAGGCAAGAAAAACAAAATGCATAGGTATAGGATAGGTGGTAACTGGTTCAATAGTAGTAACTGTGAGAGGGATCTTGGAGTCCTAGTGGACAACCACTTAAATATGAGACAGCAGTGTGCTGCAGCTGCCAAAAAAGCCAACACAGTTCTAGGCTGCATTAACAGAGGGATAGAATCAAGATCACATGAAGTGTTAATACCACTTTATAATTCCTTGGTAAGGCCACACTTGGAATAATGCATCCAGTTTTTGTCGCCACAATGTAAAAAGGATGTTGAGACTCTAGAAAGAGTGCAGAGAAGAGCAACAAAGAGGATTAGGGGACTGGAGGCTAAAACATAGGAAGAACGGTTGCAGGAACTGGGTATGTCTAGTTTAATGAAAAGAAGGACCAGGGGAGACATGATAGCAGTGTTCCAATATCTCAGGGGTTGCCACAAAGAAGAGTGAGTCAAACTATTCTCCAAAGCACCTGAGGGTAGGACAAGAAGCAATGGGTGGAAACTAAACAAGGAGAGAAGTAACTTAGAACTAAGAAGAAATTTCCTGACAGTTAGAACAATTAATCAGTGGAACAGCTTGCCTCCAGAACTTGTGGGTGCTCCATCACTGGAAGTTTTTAAGAAGATGTTGGATAACTATTTGTCTGAAGCGGTGTAGGGTTTCCTGCCTAGGCAGGGGGTTGGACTAGAAGACCTCCAAGGTCCCTTCCAACTCTGTTATTCTATGTAACTACACTTTGGCATCATAGAAAATTTGGACCAAGGATCTGGCCTTAGAATAACAGAGTTGGAGATCTTCTCGTCCAACCTGCTACTCAAGGAGCAAACCCTATTCCATTTCAGACAAATGGTTGTCCAATCTCTTCTTAAAAATCTACAGTGATGGACCACCCATAAGATCTCCTTTCTATTGATTAATTGTTCCCCTGATTAATTGTTCTATCTGTCAGGAAATTTTCCCTTCATTCCAGGTTGCTTCTCTCCTTGATTAGTTTCCATCTATTGTTTCTTATTCTGTCCTCAGGTACTTTGGAAAATAGGTTGATCCCCCTGGTCTTGTAGGAGCTCCTCAAATATTGGAATACTGTTATCATGTCCCCCCTGGTCCTTCTTTTCTCTAGCCATACCCAATTCCTGCAACCGTTCTTCATAAATTTTTGTCTCCAGGCTTTTAGTCATCTTAGTTGCTCTTCTCTGCACTTTTTCTAGAGTCTCAACATCTTTTTTTATGTCAAAACATTTTAAAGATGCTCTCATTGGTTCTCCTGATGGCCACCAAGGATTTTTATGATGGGTGATCCATTTGTGGGGTGCTTTACTGATCCCTTTATAGAAGAGAATGCTACTTCTAAATATTTAATGGTAGAATATTTTCCTAGTTTATTCCTCTCAATATCATCCTTGAAGTTTTGCTTGTTTTGGAAATATCATCATTTCTGATTTTTGGAAACAGGTGGACAGTCTTGTTCTATATTCTATAATTCTAATTATTATTCTATAATAACAGAATTATAAAACTTTTATGAGTCCAGAGAAGGATTGGCAAAATGATTGCCATTATTATCAACATACCCCATATGGGAATATTATGTCCTGCAATTTTGGGATAAAGTTCATGTAGACATTAAATAGTCCAGAGGCCAAATACATCCCTCTTTGCTGATAAGGGGGTGAGCTTAAAGTTTAACTGTCAGCTATATGACCATTCACAACATTGTTGTGATTCACAACAATGAAGATATGCAGTTACTCTGTCACCTTTTGGTTATTAAGGAAAGAAAATGGAAGAATGAGGCTTCTGGGTTCCTATGCGACTGGATTCTACATAAACATCATCATCATCATCTTTTAACGACCCCATAATCTCTTGCGGGGTGGAGTCTGGGCAACTGAATGGAGCTAGCAGAGTGTTTACTGGCCGGATGCCCTTCCTGTCGCCAATGCGGAGTTTTTTCCCCAGCAGATTACATTCTCATTGTGCCCAGAGAGAGAAAAATATCTGCCTCTACCTAGGATCGAACTCATAGCCTT
Source organism: Diadophis punctatus similis (assembly GCA_023053685.1). Taxonomy (NCBI): domain Eukaryota; kingdom Metazoa; phylum Chordata; class Lepidosauria; order Squamata; family Dipsadidae; genus Diadophis; species Diadophis punctatus. Next base: position 1,362,517 of record JALIGW010000068.1, read on the forward strand.
CTGATTGTGAGGCGACTGCACCACTCCTGGATACTACATAAACATCTGAGGAAATAAAATGGAAGATGGGAGGGAGGGAGGGAGGAGGGAGGGAGGGAGGGAAATCTAGCAATCAAATATTAAGGGCTGAATCCATATTAGCTCAACAATCAGAGAGTACATCCTATTGAACATAACTATTTCAACATATACATACATGTACTTAAAATGCTACAGTGGTGGGTTCCTACCGGTGCGGTCCACTCTATAGCACCGGTAGCGGCCTGCTGGTGATGTCACAGTACCGGTGCGGTTGGTTGCCAATGCCTGGGCGCCGCCATTTTTTAAAAAAAATTAATTTTAAAAAATAATTTTCTTCTGCGCATGCCCAGAAACTTGACAAGTCTTTCCCCGTCCCTTTGGTTGAAAATAATAAGAAGCTCACATTTGACACATTTCCTTCGCTTTTGCCTAAAGCTTCCCAAAGTGGGCGTTTTCCGAAAGCTTAACCTTTTATACTGTTAATTTTATACAGTTTTATACTGTTATTCTTTAGACGAAAACATTGAGGACTGTTAAAAGATACTGTTCTTTTAACAGTCCTCAATATTTTTGTCTAAGGAATCCATGACTGAAACCAAAAATGCTGTATGAGACTTGCTTGTCTTTTAACTATAGCATTTTCTGCATATAAAGGTTGCTGTGTTGCCATGGTGTAACACACACTTTGTATGCAAAGCTTTTCATGTAAGGTATAAAATAGCAAAAATAGTAGTAACATCTCTCTGAAATAACTAATATATGACCGGCAAGCCACGCCCACCTGGTTACATGGCCGGCAAGCCACACCCACAAAATAAGCCACGCCCACAGAGTGGTAGTAAAAAAATTAGGAACCCGTCCCTGAAATGCTACTGCAATTAAGGGACGTGGAAGTTGGAGTTTGCTTCTCCTATTTTATGACTCAAAGTCAGCTGTCAATGAAGATCTAAATGAATGGCTATTAAACAGAGCAGAATGATATTTGCCACCCAAAGAGAGTCCAGTCCAAACCCAGCCGTCCAACCAAGTTAAGTTGAGCCAGGAAAGTTCCAAAAACTCAAGATACCAATGCAAGACCTGGGCAATAGACTGAAGAAGCCCAACCTTCAAGAACTGAAAATAGGAGCATTTCCCCTACTAACAAAAAGGTTGACCTAGAAGGGGAGTCCCTGTTCCCGTTAAATCTTTAATTCAAGTCGATTTAGCTTGCTCTTTCAAGCACTCCCTTTTCCCCCTTTAAGATTCCGAAAGGATGGCTCAACTAATCCATCATCAGCTACTACATTCTCTGCAGTCCCACCTCCTCCTTTCTCTGGAAGTTACAAGACTGCAATATTCCTGCCAATCTCTGCCTCCTTTTCTCCTTTCAAGAAGACTCCACTAACGGGGAGCTTGTCCTTTGACTATTCCTCCTTTCCCGTGCTCAGTATAAATTGCTTAAGTCCAAGAACGTGAACAGAATGTCCAACTGCTGTACAACAGAAGCCCCAGGCACTGTAATATGCATGCTTTATTTATTTGTCAAATTTAGAAGGTCACCCAACTCCTAAAGACTCTGGGCAATCAATCAATCAGAATAGAGCTGGAAGGGATTTTGGAGGTCTTCTAGTCCAACCCCCTGCTCAAGCAGGAGACCCTAGACCAGGGGTGGCCAAACCGTGGCGCATGCGCCAAACGTGGTGCATTGGATGATTACAAGTGGCGGCATTGCATCCTTGCGCCTACTTATTTTTTTTAAAAAAGGTGTCATAATTGAATCCATCTTGATATTTTCAACACCAAAGTGATCTCAGTTCAATTCGTACAGCCTTCGGTAATGTTCAACTTCTCGGTGTCTGAAACTTAGAATGGAACTTGTGAGATGTTACTTTAGGCGGGTTTACAAACGTACGAATATTGTTATCGGTGTTGCCATTGCGCCTTCCTGCTCAAACGATCGCAAACACTGCGCACTAGCAACACATCATATGTTTGAAGTCATGTGCGAATGAGCGGCGAGCGTTCGATATGGTCAGTCAGTTCTGAGTGAGCCATCGTGGCGTGGAGTTTGAAGCAGTGTTTTATTGAGTGTACTAGCATGGTTTTTGTATTGAGAGTGACTGAAAGACAGATTCAAGATTAAATATATATTACGTTTGTCAAAGAAGAGCGCCACTACTTTTTCTTGACGCGAACATAGAATTCAAATTCCACATAATTGATATTCTGTGTGATACGACGTACGTACTTGTGATCTATTTGTTCTTTTTCACTTTTTTTAGTTTTAATACTTTTTTATGCTTAAATTCCTGTTATCCATTACAGTGCAAAAGAAAATTGAATTGCGTGATTGAGTTATTCCTTTTCCTCCCTTAAGCAAAGCAGATCCTACTGCTATTCCTATTTTACAACCCCAAACGTAAAAGTATGAAGGTAAAAAACGTGCTTGAGTTGTATGGCACATCTGAACTCGTCTGTGAAAAAATCGGCGCATGGTATGCTTAAGGTTGGCCACCACTGCCCTATACCATGTCAGACAAGTGGCTGTCCAATCTCTCCTTAAAAAAAACCTCCAGTGATGAAGCACCCACAACTTCTGGAGGCAACTTCTGTTCCACTGGTTAGTTGTCCTCACTGTTAGGAAGTTTCTCCTCAATCCCAGGTGGTTCTCAGTACACACATTAAAAACAGAACTCTAAAACAAGGGGAAGTGGAGATTCCAAACAGAAACATTCAAAGTAACACATAAAATCATATAAGGGGATCACCACCTATCTCATCCAAGCCTAGTGAAGCAACGTGTTTTCAGAATTTTTAAAAATATAATTGGGATTCTCAATGCACATTTGGGGGGGTGGGGTGGAGGGGGGGATGTTGTTCCAGAAGGTAGACTCTGTAGCAGAGAAGATGCCTTACCCAGGGCCATAGTAAGTGATGTTTGATCAATGGGACCTGTGACCCATTACCAACTCTATCCAATTATGCAGGATGGGCAGAAACTCTGGAGATATAGACCTTCGGTTATATCCAGCTCCTATGCCATCAAATAGATTTTAGGAGGCAACTGTCACCTTGAATTGCAGCCAGAAGCTAGTGCAAAAGTGAAATTTTGGCGGTTTCAGCTCATTGCCACCTGTGGAGCACATTGGTAACCCCATAACTAAGGTTCCCATGCGGAGGTTTGGGGTGGCTTTGCCATTTTTCATCCAAATAGTATCATGTCATTATGGACCTTCAAGAAGTGTTTCCCATAACAGGGATAGGCAAAGTTGGCTCTTCTATGACTCATGGACTTCAACTCCCAGAATTCCTGAGCTAGCATGATTGGCTCAGGAAGTCTGGGAGTTGAAGTCCATGAGTCATAGAAGAGCCAACTTTGCCTACCCCTTAGACTAAATGTCTATGGAGATTCTCAGTCCTCCAGGTCATGGTTGTCCCAAAGTTGCTTTACAAAAAGCAACTGGACTTTATTTTTGCTTGAAGACGTTTCGCTTCTCATCCAAGAAGCTTCTTCAGTTCTTAGTTTCAATTGCAGTTTTCTTGGTCCAATTAAGAACAAAAAGGTAATAGCAATAGCAATAGCACTTAGACTTATATACTGCTTCATAGTGCTTTACAGCCCTCTCTAAGCGGTTTACAGAGTTCAGCATATTGCCCCCAACAATCAGAAAGAAAGAAAGAAAGAAAGAAAGAAAGAAAGAAAGAAAGAAAGAAAGAAAGAAAGAGGAAGAGATAGATGAGAAAGAGAGAAAGAAAGAAAGAAAGAAAGAAAGAAAGAAAGAAAAGAAAGAGAGAGAGAGAGAGAGAAAGAAAGAAAGAAAGAGCAATAGCAATAGCACTTAGACTTATATACCGCTTCATAGTGCTTTTACATCCCTCTCTAAGCGGTTTACAGAGTCCAGCATATTTGCCCCCAACAATCTGGGTCCTCATTTTACCCACCTCGGAAGGATGGAAGGCTGAGTCAACCTTGAGCCTGGTGAGATTTGAACAGCTGAACTGCTGAACTAGCAGTCAGCTGAAGTAGCCTGCAGTAGCTGCATTTAACCACTGCGCCACCTCAGCTCTTAAAAAAGAGAAGTGTTTCTTTTTTAAAAATGACAACCCTAAAACATTTTTTCATTCCCTTTAAAATATGAGAAAGACGGTGCACATGCAAATGGGAGAGTGTATATGTGTTGTACAAGACACATATAGAAAATTAATCCAGCCAGAATCATAAGAACAGAATCTAAATTGAGCCTGTTTCAGTAGCATTGGAAACCTTCACCCCAGAGCTAATCTACTTGCAGTTGAGTTTTATACACAAAGCAGGATTCCCTGGCCCAGTTTATTAAATACCTCGGAGGGCTTGGCATGTATCTGTACCTCTGAACAATGCAATTTATTAGCATACCTTTCCCTTCATTTCTTTCTCCTGCTGCCTGAATGAACGTTAGTTTGTTTGGGATCGGAAAGCGTTATAAATAATGCAAATAGCATAAATACACCTTCTTCCAAAGATCAGGCCTTCGTATAACTCACCAGAAAAGAAAACACATAAACATTGATTTTTCTATTGTGATTAGTTATATCTGTTTTTCTTACCTTTTCTCTCTCCTGGTGAATAAAGGGGTTTCATCGACTGCCGGCATTTATTTGCTGACTTGCAAACGTTTTCTTTAAGAATTGTGGAAGGGAGCAGAAGAAACCATCAAGATCACATTCGTTTCAAACCATTTCAGCTGAGAAAAAATTTCCCCTTGAATATTTTCTGCACCTCTGAAAGGTCGGACATTTTCCATCCGAATCAAAACAAGGAACTTGGAGCACTTCAGTATCTCCAAAAGTTTACTTCAATGATGCAGGTGGCATGGGAATCATTCATCTTCTAAGAACCTCAAATGCTTTGGTGTCAACATCTCAGGGCATGTCTTGAGGACTAAAAAAAGGAAGCTACCTTAGAAGGCAGATAGAACTCAGAACATAGAATAACAGAGTTGGAAGGGACCTTGGAGGTCTTCTAGTCCAGCCCCCTGCTCAAGCAGGAGACTCTATACCATTTCAGACAAGTGACTGCCCAGTCTCTTCTTAAAAACCTCCAGTGATGGAGCACCCACAACTTCTGGTGGCAAGCTGTTCCACTGGTTCATTGTCCTTAGGAAGTTTCTCCTTAATTCCAGGTTGCTTCTCTCCTTGATTAGTTTCCATCCATTTTTTTCTTGGCTTGTTTTCTGGTGCTTTGGAAAATAATTGGACCCCCTCTTCTTTGTGGCAGCCCCTTAAATACTGGAAATCTGCTATCATGTCCCCCCTAGTCCTTCTTTTCTCTAGACTGGCCAAACCCAAATCCTGCAACCGTTCTTCATATATTTTAGTCTCCAGGCCTTTAATCGTCTTAGTTGCTCTTCTCTGCACTTTTTCCAAAGTCTCTCAATGTATTTTTTTGTGATGACCAAAACTGGATGCAGTATTCTAGGTGTGGCCTTACTAAGGCTTTATAAAGTGGTACTAATGCTTCACATGGTTTTGATTCTGTGCCTCTGTTTATACAACCAAGGATTGTCTTAGCTTTTTTGACAGCTGCCACACACGGCTGACTCATGTTTAACGGATCGTCCACTAGGACTCCAAGGTCCCTCTCACAGTTACTATTTTTGAGCCAGGTTTCCCCTTCCATGTTTTCCTTTACTCTGAAAAGGGGCTACCAGATTATTTTAGGGCTTTGCATTACCAGCTCTGATTTTGACCTTGGTCCCTTTTTCATGTCTCTGGAAGGCAAAGTTACCTTTCAGACTGTCACAATGTGAATATTGCCAGTTGTGCATCTCTATGTTTTCTACTGTTTTCTTGTATTTATGGTCAAGCAGATGTATGATATGTTCTATTACGCATGCCTGCATTCCTGAAGTCAACTCCTTCTTTTCTCTTCGCCATTTCTACCGAAGGTAGAAGTGATTTATTTTCTTAGCCGATAAAATGTAGCCTACTAAGGATCTTTTTATTACTTTTCTACTGAAATAAATATTTTGTTAATTAGATTTGAATCTCGGGTTTTATTTTCTAAGTAAGTATGTTTTCAAAAGGGAAGCAACGATCCATCGACCTCCGGAGTGATTTCTCCGCTATCACAGACAACCATTTTTGGTGGCTCCTATGTTTACTAATGCTTTATTAGATGTGGTCCAAGCAGCTCAGACAGGGGTGGGATTTAAAATTTTTAGCAACCGGTTGTCTGCCCGGTTGCTGGGTGGGCGTGGCTATGGGGGTGTGGCCTGCTCGGCCTCCCGCACCACAGCAGGGGGGCGTTTTTGCCCTCCCCAAGCTCCAGGGGCTTTCCTCGAGCCTCTGAGAGGGCAAAACCAGCCTCCCCTAGGCTCCGGAGGCCAGAAACGGGCTCGTTTCTGGACTTCCGGTATTTTTGGTAGGCCCGTTTTTCGCCCTCCCCGTGCTCCGGAGGCCCTCTAGAGGTTGGAAATAGGTTTGTTTCTGGACTGCTGGTAGGCCCATTTTTCGCCCTCCCAGAGCCTCCGCGCAGGCCCTGCACTTACCTGGCATCCAAAACAGGCCATGTGGAGACTCCTGGGAGGGGCAGGGTGGGGTCAGCCAGTCCTTGCAACTACCGGTTCGGCGAACCGGATGTAAAATTAATATCCGGTTCGCCAGAACCAGTCTGAACCGGCTGAATCCCACCCCTGAGGTCAGAGCATTTGAAACAAGCCTTTTTGACAGAGGAACCTTAGACTGGAAAGAATCTTTGAAATTAAAGATAACCTGGTTCAAGACGAAGGCCAGCTATCTTTGCTGAGAGGATGTTTGTGTGAAGGGTGTGTGTGAAGATCGTTGCCAAAATATACAAACATCACAACATCTTCAGCCAGCAGCTACTATCAGAATTACCATTAACAACAAACCCTTTCAGCAATTTTCTTTTTTAAAAATATACAAATTAGAGACAAGAATCTAGTTATCTTTTTCTTCCCTTCTCCCCATTAGAAGTGGATCCTGAAAAATATGACTTCTAATGTCCAGTTTGAAAGTGTAATTGCTGATCTGTTTTCTGACCAGGCTAGATAAGGTCAGACAGAAATTGAATTTCTATAATATGCAAGGTGACCATGGCTTTTTCTAGCATTGTTTAATGCCCCAAATGTTATCAAAAAAAAAAAGAAAAGAAAAGAAAAATCCTGATTTCCTGGAATGACAAAATGGAAATAGTGCAAGGGAGAAAGCGAAATTTCAGTTTAGCCTCAATCGGAATATACAGTGTCTTCAAATATGTTTGAGAAATATAAGATAAAAGCTTTTTAAGAAGCTACTCATGCTTTCTGCAATTCAGAGGAAGGTAAGGGGGTGAATTGAAAACAATTCTCTTTCCTGAAATCAATTAGACTAAGCTAACAAAATTAAGGATCTGTGCATTAACTTGTTAAAGGTTGATTAAAATGTGGAACCAAAAGCCTAAATTTGTTCATTTCCAAGATTCTCTTTCCTCAGAAAACGCTTATGACAAAGGACGTAAAATATGACTTCTGAAGACACTTGTGAAATCATTGGAGGTTTGTGTTAAAACTGATTGAATTTAATGGCATCGGTTAAATGGATCTTGCATCAAATGGCATTTTCAACAACAACAAACAACAAAAAATAATTCCAGGGTCCAGAAAAGCATTTCAAGATATAATTTAGGAGTTTCTATGAGATGGTGTGAACCTCACTTAAATTTACTAGACGCCGGAATATGGACACAGATGACTGAGTTGCCTTGATAACAAAAAAGTATAATGAACTTGGTGGGGAAAAAGCAATTCATTGCCAACTTATGAAGTGCTAATGTAGAAAAGGCTATCCCATTAAAAGTAAATGGAACAGATTTAATTTCCATGGAATTATTGTTAAAGGCAATCTGATCTGTTCTAGAAAGATACTTCTTTTAGAAAAGGCATAAATAACACCCATTTGTCAATGCAGATGAGTGTTGAGTATAAGAAAAGGGAGGGGGAGGGGAAGGGAAGGAAATAGAGAAAGGAAAGGAAAGGAGAGGAGGGGAGGGGAGGGGAAGGGAAGGGAAGGGAAGGGAAGGGGAAGGGGAAGGGAAGGGAAGGAAATAGAGAAAGGAAAGGAAAGGAAAGGAAAGGAGAGGAGGGGAGGGGAGGGGGAGGGGAGGGGAGGGAAGGGGAAGGGGAAGGGAAGGGAAGGAAATAGAGAAACGAAAGGAAAGGAAAGGAGAGGAGGGGAGGGGAGGGGAGGGGAGGGGAGGGGGAGGGGAGGGGAGGGGAGGGGGAGGGAAGAAGAAAGGAAGAATAAGGGTAGGGTAGGGTGGATGGGAGGAGGGAGGGAGGTGTCACGTAGTGAATATTGCTAGTTGTATGTCTATGCAGGGTGATGCACCCCTATTCTAATATTATGGTACTTTCCAATATAAGCAGAACAGGTGATATGAAATGTACGCATGTCTACATTCCTAAGTCACCATTCTTTTCTCTTCTGACTTGGCTCTTGACCTGAACGGTCGTGTTTTCTTAGCAAAGATGTAATTATTCAGGATTTATTGTTTTTGTACTGAAATAAATATTTTCTATTAGACTTTTAATCTCGGTTTTATTTCTAACTGTTTGAATTCCAAGTAAAGATCCTACATCGACTCTATGAGATTTTATTCTCATCCCAACATGGTAGCTATTGGACGGCTCGAAGTTTATCTTCCCTAACAGGAGGGAAGGAAGGAAGGAAGGAAGGAAGGAAGGAAGGGAGGGAGGGAGGGAGGGAGGGAGGGAGGGAGGAAGGAAAGAAAGAAAGAAAGAAAGAAAGAAAGAAAGAAAGAAAGAAAGAAAGAAAGAAAGAAAGAAAGAAAGAAAGAAAGAAAGAAAGAAAGAAAGAAAGAAAGAAAGAAAGAAAGGTGCCCAACATAAATATTTACTCATTCGAGAAATTTAAAAGCGTTTTTTTTCCAGGCATGCTCAGAAGTTGAAAAAAAAAAAGAACAGAAATACTTTAATTAGAAACAGAGAGGAGATACCCTAAGGCGGTTTATGTTAGAAATCTCACCCTTCCATTTTAATAGGACAGAATATCAGAGTTGGAAGGGATCTTGGAGGTCTTCTAATCCAACCCCTGAACAAGCAGGAGACCCTATACCATTCTGGACAAATGTCCATCCAATCTCTTCTTGAAAACCTCCAGTGATGAAGAACCCACAACTTCTGGTGGCAAGCTGTTCCACTGGTTAATTGTCCTCACTGTTAGGAAGTTTCTCCTTAAATCCAGGTTGCTTCTCTCCTTGATTAGTTTCCATCCATTGTTTCTCATCTTGCCTTCTGGTGCTTTGGAAAATAAGTTGACCCCCTCCTCTTTCTTTCTTTCTTTCTTTCTTTCTTTCTTTCTTTCTTTCTTTCTTTCTTTCTTTCTTTCTTTCTTTCTTTCTCTCTCTCTCTCTCTCTCTCTCTCATTCATTCATTCATTCATGCATTCATTTATTTATTTATTTATTTATTTATTTATTCATTTATTCATTTATTCATTTATTCATTTATTTATTTATTAGTGAGATTTATATACCGCTTCACAGTGCAAGCACTCTCTAAGCGGTTTACACCAGTAAGCAATATATATTATTTGTATTGCCCCCAACAATCTGGGTCCTCCTTATTTTACCTACCTCGGAAGGATGGAAGACTGAGTCAACCTTGAGCCGGTTGAGATTTGAACCGCTGACCTGCGGATCACAGTCAGCTAAAGTGGCCTGCAGTACTGCACTCTAACCGCTGTGCCACCTCGGCTTTGTGGCAGCCCCTCAAATACTGAAATACACATACAATGAAATTAATAATAACTTTTTTAAAAGTTACACAATGAAATAAATAATAACTTTTTAAATAGGACACAGGCCATCGCCACAAAATCCACAATAACATTGGACGGCTCGCAATTTCCCACTCCAGCTCTGTTTCCCAAAAAAGAATTGCTCTGTAGACTGCTTGCTATGCTTTCTCTAATCTTGCTCATTCGGCATGGTGAGATCTCAGTGATATAGATTACTTTTTGATGGACGAGGCTAGGTAGAATAGAAACCCTCACGGATCCCACAAACGTAACGCGCTCTACATGGGGCTACCCTCAAAGAGCATCCGGAGACTCCAGCTGGTACAGAATGCAGCTGCGCGTGCAGTAGTGGGTGTACCGAGATACACCCACGTAACACCTATTCTTCGCCAGCTGCATTGGCTACCAGTCAGCCTCCGGGTGCAATTTAAGGTGTTGGTCGCTACCTTTAAAGCCCTACATGGCTCAGGGCCAGGTTACCTGCGGGACCGCATCCTACCACATACCTCCCTAAGACCGGTTAGGTCCCACAGAGAGGGCCTCCTCCGGGTCCCGTCGGCCAAACAATGTCGGTTGGCGGGACCGCGGGGGAGGGCCTTCTCTGTGGGAGCCCCGTCCCTCTGGAACCAACTGCCACCAGAGATCCGGACCATCCCCACCCTACTGGCCTTCCGTAAAGCCTTAAAAACATGGCTCTTCCGGCAGATGGGGTGAATAGGACAACCAGATTCCCCCTGAATGTTGTGTTTATAATGTCTTCTTTTTAATTATATTTTTAATTTAAATTAATGACGATTTTTTTTTTTTCCCAAAAAGTTTTATTAGTACAAAATTACATAGATAATAGCTAAACATTAAATAGAAAGTACAAACATTTTTTTTAATTTTTCTCCCCCCTAACCCACCCCTTTCCCTCCCCCCTCCCCCCCGGACTTCCCAGAGAGAGTACAGGGCATAATATCAATAAAATAAATTTAAATTAAATTAAAAAATTTTGACTTCCACCTTATTTTTTTAAAACTTCAACTCCAAATTGTACACTAATAAAAATTCCTTCCTCCTCCTTTCAATCATCTACCCTTCACAACATTTCTTCACTGTTAACTAAGAATTAAATGATTATTACATAAATGATGACTAAGTATTAAATACAAAAACCTTAAACTTCATCATAAAATCAATCAGTATATAAATAACTTACTATTACTATATATCAGATTATAAGCACTAATTCCAAACTTTAAATAACCTTCCTCCCAAAAAAAAAAATGTTAAATCTAATTGTAATATTTTATAACTGGATAGATAACAATTCCAAATCTTTCTCACAATTAAATAAAACTTAAATTGATATTACACAAAAAATAACTAAATAATAATACAAAAACCTTAAACTTCATCATAAATTCTACCACTCTATTAGTAACAAAATGTTACTATGTATTAAATTATTAGGTTCAAAAAAGTTCTAAATCTTTAAAAAGAATTAATAATACTTTGAATAAGCCCCCCAAAAAAAACAAAAGAAAAAAAAAAGAATGCAAGAAGTAAAGAAAAGAAAAAAAAATTAAGGAAAGAAGGGAAAAAGAAAAGTACAGTCATAATGGCAACCATCTGTCCAATAAACTTCAACACTGCATCTTGTTGTATCTTGATGATGGTTGCATCTTTTTGTAACTTGATAATTTTGTAGTTGTCAGCTCGCCTCCCATCTGACCCCGATCTTCCATCTCCTTTTCCAGACTGTAGACATCTGTCTGGCTCTGCCAATCATTTAAATTTTGTAAATCTGTTTCGATTTGAAGAGGAAGGGATGGCTTTCCCTCCTCCTCCTCTTTTGTTTTCATACATCTTTCCTCTGGAATCTTGGATATATCAGCCTTTAAGACGTTGACATAAAATTCAGTAGCTTTCTTTGTTGTATTAAGCCGATATCTTTTTCCCAGAAATTTCACTGCAACTCCTGTTGGTGCTTCCCATTTGTAATATAAATTTAACCTTTTAAATTCATCAATCAGAAAGGTATAATCTTTTCTGGCTTTGAGCATTTTAGAGGGAATTTCTTTCCATATCATCAGTTCCTGGCCATTCACCTGCAGGTTATTTTTAAACGTCGCCTGTATAATCCTATTCCGTAAGGCTCTTGTAGTAAAGTATATTACAATATCCCTTGGTAGGTGTTTTTGTTTTGCATACCAGGAGTTGATTCTATATATTTTATCAATTTGCCTGGCTAGTTCTTCTTTAGACAGTCCAGACACCTGCTCCAAAGCTTCGACCATCCTTCCTTTCAAATCTTCATATAATCCTTCTTTCAACCCCCTGACCCTTATGGCAAATTCCATGGATCTGAATTGCGTCATTAACACCTCTGTTTCAAAATTTGCAATGTCATTTTGTATTTTATCTATATATTCTACTGAAGTTGTCAAAACTTGTTTGTTTTCTTCAATGCGGTTTGCCAAAACTTCAATATTTGTTGCTAGACCTTTACATACCTCCAACACATCATTTCTAATTTGTTGGTCAATATTCTTTAAAGCAGCCTGCATTTTATTATCTATTTCACTAATTTTTTGGTTAAATTCAACAATAAGTTCATCTTTCATAATCTTTAAAGTACTTATTAAATTTTCAGGTGTTAAAGACTTCGGGGGTGTTAACTCAGTGGTAAGTTGCATTTTAGAAATATAACCAGATGAATAATCCATTCTTTTATTCAAAACAATCTTTCCAGATTTTGAAGCCATTTTAGTATTTCCAGTGGTGAACAAAGAAAAAGCCAAGTCTCTAGTTAAAGTTCTTTTAAATTTCTTTTAAAATTCTTTCAAATTCCAAAGCCAGATAGAATTTTATTTTTAAAAAATTGTCAGTTATTATTTAATCCAGAATCGGGAGACAGAGAGAGTAAAGCCAACTTTCAAAATCAAAAATTTCCATAAGAAAAAAAGCTGCTAGGGAAACGAAAGTTACTTTCACTTCTCCTCCCACTTTCTCCGATCGCCATGTTGTAGCCTAATAACTGTTACTTAGTTTCTTCCGAAGTGAAAATCAGCAGTGGAGTTGAAAGAAAAAAAAAATCTGTACTTGCCCTTTAAAATCCTGTCTCTCTCTGTCTGCTTGTTTAAACAATTAAGTAGTTGTAATCCCATTCACGAAGCAGCGGGTGGTCACAGCATCTTGCTCCGCAAAAGCGGAGGTTTCCAAGTCCCCGGAGCAAGAGACAGGCTGGCTGGGGAGCCCTCACCTTTCGCGCCCCTAGCTGACACTTGGGGCACTAGGGGGGGCTCTACCCCACCTGTCCGGCTCTCATCTCTCCCCTTTGCCCGGGGCAGAGACTTTCAAGCCGCCAGACAGCTGTTCTGGCGGCTTTAACGGGGAAAAGGAAAGGCGCTCAACGAGGAGCGTCCGCGATGCAGCGATCCGGAACCGGAAGTCGTTGACGATTGTTTTTTAATGTACGCCTCTTATTCATGTTGTACGCCGCCCTGAGTCCCACGGGATTGGGCGGCCTATAAGAGCGTTTAAATAAATAAATAAATAAATAAATTAATTGTCAAATAAACGGTGGATTAATGACTCTGTTTGAATTAAAAATGCCAAACATCTGCAGGTGGCTTCAGAGGATACAAAGAGCATTTTAGAAAATGTAATTCCCTTCCCTCCAACTTGACAAACTTTCCATGCTATGAATGTGAAGCTTGAATTCACACAGACATAGCCCCATTGACGCCTGGAGAGAGAAAAATAGAACAAGGGCCCCCAATAATCATTTGAATTCTGTGTTGCAGTCTTAACAAGAGCTGGAGAACTAAATCCAGTCTACAATTGGTTGGAGTAGTTGAGCTCTAGCAATCCTGGTGGAAGCTGGGGAGCGGGGAGTGGATTTTCTTTAGATTATCCAATTATGGTCAATAATAATTCATTAAAACCCAACGGACTTTGAGCAGGGAAATCCACTTCAAGACGTATTACTAGCTCTGATTGCGTTGAGAAAGAGAAAGGTGGATGCGTTTATTGATATTTCACTGTATTGAGGAAGAAACAGTGAAAATTCTTTCATTTTAGTCCATATCACTACTAAGCCACGTTTTCCCCCCAATGCACATGTGTAGCCGTATGTAACTTTACAGGAGTCTCAAGCAGTGGTGGGTTCCTACCGGTGCGGTCCACTCTATAGCACCGGTAGCGGCCCGCTGGTGACGTCACAGTACCGGTGCGGTCGGTTGCCGGTGCCTGGGCGCCATCATTTAAAAAAAATTGTTTTTAATTTTTTAAAAAAATTTCTTCTGCGCATGCCCAGAAACCTGACAATTAAGTCTTTCCCCGTCCCTTCGCATGAAAATAATAAGAAGCTCGCATTTGACATTTTTCCTTCGCTTTTGCCTAAAGCTTCCCAAAGTGGGCAGTTTCCGAAAGCTTAACCTTTTATACTGTTAATTTTATACAGTTTTATACTGTTATTCTTTAGACGAAAACATTGAGGACTGTTAAAAGATACTGTTTTTTTAACAGTCCTCAATATTTTCGTCTAAGGAATCCATGACTGAAACCAAAAATGCTGTATGAGACTTGCTTGTCTTTTAACTATAGCATTTTCTGCATATAAAGGTTGCTGTGTTGCCATGGTGTAACACACACTTTGTATGCAAAGCTTTTCATGTAAGGTATAAAATAGCAAAAATAGTAGTAACATCTCTCTGAAATAACTAATATATGACCGGCAAGCCACGCCTACCCAGTCACATGGCTGGCAAGCCACACCCACAAAATAAGCCACGCCCACAGAGTGGTAGTAAAAAAATTAGGAACCCGCCCGGTCTCAAGATAGGTTTATTACACATAGAAAAATGAACACTTTATTATATTGAATTTCTAGTCCATCTTTCTGCTATTTAGGGATTCAACGCTGCCAACCCCCGTAAATTAAACAAAATGCAAAAATCTAAAACACAGCAGTCATTCAACCTATCAAAAGCAAAACGTCATTGAAGTCCATCATTTAAGCCAGGGTATTATTGATAAAATAGATCCACTCAGGAGTCGTCTCTTAAGGCCTATTGTAACTGAGCCTACTAAGTTGTTTTTACAGCTACAAAAACTTGTCCATATTTAATAAATGAACCCCGAAAAGAAAAAAAGACAAGCTGAACCATTTACCAGTTTGTAGAGAGGGGGACTTCAACTCCCAGAATTCCCTCGTCAGCTTTGCTGGCTGGAGAATTCTGGGAGTTGAAGTGTGCCAGGCTTAAAGTCACCAAGGTTGGAGACCCCTGATTTAGATTTAGATTTTTTAGATTTATTATTATTAGAGTTGAAAGGGACCCTGTAGGTCATCTAGTCCAACCCCCTGCTCAAGCAGGAGTTCCTACACCCTTTGAGACAGATGGCAGTCCAGTCTCCCCTTGAAGGTCGCAAGTGTTGGGGCTCTCACAACCTCCGCAGGCAAGCTGTTCCACTGGTTGATCGCTCTCACCGTCAGAAAGTTTCTCCTCACTTCCAGGTTGAATCTCTCCTTGGTCAGCTTCCATCCGTTATTCCTTGTTTGGCTTTCTGGTGCCATAGAGAACAGCCTGATCCCCTCCTCTCTGTGGCAGCCCCTCAAGTATTGGAACACTGCTATCATGTCACCCCTGGTCCTTCTCTTCGCCAGATTGGCCAAGCTCAGTTCCTGCAACTGCTCTTTGTATGTTTTATTTTCCAGACCCTTTATCATCCTGGTTGCTCTCTTCTGCACTTTCTCTAGGGTTTCAATGTCTTTTTTGTAACGTGGTGACCAAAACTGGATGCAGTTTTGGTCACCACATAGATAGAGCATCAATGCAGTCCACACTTTGTCCAGCTTCCTGGAAAAAGCATTAAGTGAAAATCTTCGCACGATGAAGACTTGCGAACTGTCATTCAGCTGAACACGAAGGGTATCTGAGAAAGAGCCATTGGGAAACATCACCGGGTTTTATTAGATCCTTTATAAATGCATTTGAACCGCTTAGCGTTCATTCTGTTTTTCGTTTCCTCTTTTTCATCAAGGGGACATCAACAAGATGTCTCCATTTCTGATGCAGAAAGCAAGTGTGGAAAGTTTTTCTGTAGATACCTTTTAAGCAAATTTTCTCTTTTGCCTGAAGAGAATTAAGACGTTGGCTTTTGACCTCTATTAATTTTTTTAATTTAATCGTTCTCTGCATGCATTAATAAATATTATTACTCATACTTTGTACTGCTGCATTTCTGTTTTCCTTCCCCGAAGCTTTCTCAGCTACTGCAGCAGGTACCCAGTCGGGGAGAAGATTAGCAAAAGCAGAAGGAATAAAAATAGAGAGAGTCAACACCACGAGTTCACTTCCTCATCAAAAATAAACAGAGTAAGTCTCTATCTTTTTATAATTGACTGCTCTGGGAAAAAAAGGGTAATTATAAATGAAATTGCTATCCGAAAAGCTAGTTGTGCAAAATAACATTGTTTTCATGTCATTTACTCCTGAAAAACTATTTAAAAAGCAATTCCCATGGAACGTGCGATTTTCAACTCAATCACGCAGTTGCAATGGTCATGTGAAGTTTAAACAAGCAAAGACAGAAATGGTGTGGAAATGATAATTGTGGATATATAAGATACCGGTAACATGCTTATTTGGAAAGACTGTCGGCATTGTTGGGACTAGATTGATTCTTTCCAGAATAAAGGTTTTCGTCTTAGTCCTTTAGAATCTGCTCTTGAGGTTGAGACTTTGGAAAAAGTGCAGAGAAGAGCAACTAAGACGATTAAAGGCCTGGAGTCTAAAACATGTGAAGAACGGTTGCAGGATTTGGGTTTGGCCAGTCTAGAGAAAAGAAGGACTGTGTGTGTGTGTGACATGATTCCAGTATTTGAGGGGCTGCCACAAAGAAGAGGGGGTGAACCTATTTTCCAAAGCATCAGAAGGCAAGACAAGAAACAATGGACGGAAATTAATCAAGGAATTAAAGAGTAACTTCCTAACAATTAACCGGTGGAACAGAAGTTGCCTTCAGAAGTTGTGGGTGCTTCATCACTGGAGGTTTTTAAGAAGAGAATGGACTACCATTTGCCTGAAATGGTATAGAGTTTCCTGCTTGAGTAGGGGGTTGGACTAGAAGACCTCCAAGGTCCCTTCCAACTCTATTCTGATTTATTGGCATTCTATTCTATTCTATTCTATTCTATTCTATTCTATTCTATTCTATTCCATATTCTATTCTATTCTATTCTATTCTATTCTATTCTATTCTATTCTATTCTATTCTATTCCATATTCCATTCCATTCCATTCCATTCCATTCCATATTCTATTCTATTCTATTCTATTCTATTCCATATTCCATTCCATTCCATTCCATTCCATTCCATTCCATATTCTATTCTATTCTATTCTATTCTATTCTATTCTATTCTATTCTATTCTATTCCATATTCCATTCCATTCCATTCCATTCCATTCCATATTCTATTCTATTCTATTCTATTCTATTCTATTCTATTCTATTCCATATTCCATTCCATTCCATTCCATATTCTATTCTATTCTATTCTATTCTATTCTATATTCCATTCCATTCCATTCCATTCCATTCCATTCCATATTCTATTCTATTCTATTCTATTCTATTCTATTCTATTCTATTCTATTCTATTCCATATTCCATTCCATTCCATTCCATTCCATTCCATATTCTATTCTATTCTATTCCATATTCTATTCTATTCTATTCTATTCTATTCTATTCTATTCTATTCTATTCTATTCTATTCCATATTCTATTCTATTCTATTCTATTCTATTCCATTCCATATTCTATTCTATTCTATTCTATTCTATTCTATTCTATTCTATTCTATTCTATTCTATTCTATTCTATTCCATATTCCATTCCATTCCATTCCATATTCTATTCTATTCTATTCTATTCTATATTCCATTCCATTCCATTCCATTCCATTCCATTCCATTCCATATTCTATTCTATTCTATTCTATTCTATTCTATTCCATATTCCATTCCATTCCATTCCATTCCATTCCATATTCTATTCTATTCTATTCCATATTCTATTCTATTCTATTCTATTCTATTCTATTCTATTCTATTCTATTCTATTCTATTCTATTCTATTCTATTCTATTCTATTCTATTCTATTCCATATTCTATTCTATTCTATTCTATTCTATTCCATTCCATATTCTATTCTATTCTATTCTATTCTATTCTATTCTATTCTATTCTATTCTATTCCATTCCATTCCATTCCATTCCATTCCATTCCATTCCATTCCATTCCATCCCAATCTATCCCATCCCATCCTATTCCCTGTTTTGTTCTGTTCTATATTTTGTACCAGTACTTCTTCAACTATAAGGGTGAAGAAGTAATTTGCATGATGTATCCAACAAGAATAGAAGGCAGGATTCTATTTTTATGTACTACACCACGCTATAACACATGCATCCACAGATAGTACAAGAACTGCTCTTCAAAGTTTCCCTTTCCAGATTCAATCCTTAATGCTCAATTCAATGATATCACATTCCATTCCATATTCTATTCTATTCTATTCTATTCTATTCTATTCTATTCTATTCTATTCTATTCTATTCTATTCTATTCTATTCCATATTCCATTCCATTCCATTCCATTCCATTCCATTCCATATTCTATTCTATTCTATTCTATTCTATTCTATTCTATTCCATATTCCATTCCATTCCATTCCATATTCTATTCTATTCTATTCTATTCTATTCTATTCTATTCTATTCTATTCTATTCTATTCTATTCTATTCTATATTCCATTCCATTCCATTCCATTCCATTCCATATTCTATTCTATTCTATTCTATTCTATTCTATTCTATTCTATTCTATTCTATTCCATATTCCATTCCATTCCATTCCATTCCATTCCATTCCATATTCTATTCTATTCTATTCTATTCTATTCTATTCTATTCTATTCTATTCTATATTCCATTCCATTCCATTCCATTCCATTCCATATTCTATTCTATTCTATTCCATATTCTATTCTATTCTATTCTATTCTATTCTATTCTATTCTATTCTATTCTATTCTATTCTATTCTATTCTATTCCATATTCTATTCTATTCTATTCTATTCCATTCCATATTCTATTCTATTCTATTCTATTCTATTCTATTCTATTCTATTCTATTCTATTCTATTCTATTCTATTCTATTCTATTCTATACTATTCTATTCCATTCCATATTCCATTCCATTCCATTCCATTCCATATTCTATTCTATTCTATTCTATTCCATATTCTATTCTATTCTATTCTATTCTATTCTATTCTATTCTATTCTATTCTATTCTATTCTATTCTATTCTATTCCATATTCTATTCTATTCCATTCCATATTCTATTCTATTCTATTCTATTCTATTCTATTCTATTCTATTCTATTCCATTCCATTCCATTCCATTCCATTCCATTCCATTCCATATTCTATTCTATTCTATTCTATTCTATTCTATTCTATTCTATTCTATTCTATTCTATTCTATTCTATTCTATTCCATTCCATTCCATTCCATTCCATTCCATTCCATCCCAATCTATCCCATCCCATCCTATTCCCTGTTTTGTTCTGTTCTATATTTTGTACCAGTACTTCTTCAACTATAAGGGTGAAGAAGTAATTTGCATGATGTATCCAACAAGAATAGAAGGCAGGATTCTATTTTTATGTACTACACCACGCTATAACACATGCATCCACAGATAGTACAAGAACTGCTCTTCAAAGTTTCCCTTTCCAGATTCAATCCTTAATGCTCAATTCAATGATATCACGGCAGTCTCGTGCTTTAAAAAAAAACAGCTACAAAACAAAACTGCAGTTGGGTGATAAAGGAGATAATCCACAAATTTCCCCCCAAACCCATAGAAAGATCTTTGCTGAATTATTTTCCATTGCGCCCAGAGTCTTGCTCCTACGTTATTGATTCTGTGCAGTGAGTTTAATATTGAAATCAATGATTGCTAAGGACCATTTCATACTAACCAAAATTGGTGCGGGCCGTGTACAATTTCACACACGCTAGAGTTACCCACGCAACAGAGTAGCTATGCACCTTGTCACTATGCAGATTCCAGCCTATGATGGGGAAAACACACATATGCCTCTGCCTTTCATGCAGGCAGGGAGTCCTTGACTTACGACCACAATTGAGCCCCAAATTTCTGTTGCTAAGTGAGACGTTTGTTGATTGAATTTCACCCCGTTTTACGACCTCTGATGCCACCGTTGTTAAGTGAACCATGGCAGTTGTTAAGTTAGCCATACGGCTTCCCCATTAACGTTGCTTTTTCAGAAGGTGGCAAAAGGGGATCACGTGACCCAGGGGATGTGGCGACCATCATAAATATGAGTCAGTGCCCAAGCCTCTGAATTTTGATCACGTGACCCAGCGGTCCTACGTGTGAAAAATGGTCATAAGTCATTCTTTTCAGTGTTGTTGAAAACTTTGAACGGTCACTAAATGAACTGTTTTTAGCAATGGACGCGCTGTATGAAAAAGTAATGATACAGTACAATTAAGGACCACATTAATGCAAATATGCCATTTGTTTTTTTTATTCAAAAAGTTTTATTAGTACAAAGTACAAACGTTTTTCTCTTTTCTCCCCCCTTCCCCCCAGACCCCTCCCCACCCCCCTTACCCTCCCCCTCTCTCACCCATCCCCCCACCCCCCGACTTCCCAGAAAAAGCACAGGGTATAGTATTCAATAAACATAAAATTAAAATACACTAACAGATTATTAATATCAAAATTTCTCTAGTTCTTTGACTCCTTGTTACTCAAAACCTTTTAAACATAATCTAAAAATTAAACATATATCATTATTAGACTGTTTGTATCTTCTTAATCTGATACCTTTTTTGAATATAATCAGTCCATCTACTCCATTCCAATATATATCTCTCATTTGAATGGTCTTTGAGATATGATGAGATTTTTGCCATTTCAGCCAGATGTACAACTTTTAATGTCCATTCCTCGATAGTTGGTATATCTTCCTTCTTCCAATACTGTGCCACCAGCAACCTGGCAGCTGTTACTAAATTCAAAATGCAAAAATTTGCCATTTGTGAATGCTTCTCACAAACGCACTTATCACAGAGCAGATAAGTTGGCTCCTATCCCTTTTAAGCATTGTGTCAGGCCGAAGCCATATTTTATTAGAGACTTTGGCCTGCCACACTTGATGCTTAGAATGTATTCTCGCTGTGGGAATTTAGGAGGGGCTGTAGCATGAGACATGTAGCCATAACAAATTCCTTCTAGGTTTTCAAGGTCATCCTTTGTCCGGCACCTGGCCGGAAGCTGATGGGAGTAACGGACACGTTGGCAGAAGACAACTGGTCAACGTGATGAACTTGGGGGTGTGGGAACAAGGGAATGAACTTTAAACTGGGTGGAGAAACCCTCGTAGCTTCAGATTCGGGTTTCTCACAGATGTGCCAACATGGCTCTGCTAATAAATTGGAACTTTGAGGAATGCCTTGCTTCGGACTCTGATTTAGTTCTGGATGCTATTTGGAACCCTGACACATTGTCTGTATCAATCCTTCCATTCCCCACCATCCTATCAGAGCTGAAGAAGCTTCTTGGGTGAGAAGCGAAACATCTTCAAAGAAAAACCCAGAAAGTCCAGTTGCAAAAAAGCACCTTTGGGACAACAATGACCTGGATGACTGAGAATCTCCATAGACAGTCACAAAAAAAGCTGCAATAAGGAAAACAGCACCTCTCTAAGGTGCATGGATTAGAGTGGGCTCGTTTGTTATTACGTGAATTAGTTCTAATAATAACACGGCATTAAGGCATGAGATTCTTTTTGTATTACCTCTGTTAGATGCTCACCTACAAAGATGCTTTCGAAGCGTATGAAAAAGTATCAGTTATTATGACTTGAAAGGTGGAGTGCTCTTGACTCATCAGAGAAACGGCATTTGCTGTGATTATCCACTAAGTACGCACAGCGGTGCCTATTCAGAGTCACCGCTCGAAAATACCGGATCAAATGTTGATTCAGCAACAGAAACCTCTGGATCGTGGCATTTCCATGCGCCTTTCCTTTAAATTCTCAGGAATTACTTGATGTAAATAGGCACGTATATAGCTCTGATTCACCACGATTTCTGATTCTTAAACCGTCGTGCCTATTAATAATCGGAACTTTGGTCAGCTGCCAGATGATTTATTAACAAACGGCTCATACCGATTCAGCCTGGCATGGCTTTCCTTTCCGCACAAAAGTATTGTGACATCAAAGAAGTCTACCTTGGAAAACCAACAACCAGACAAAATAATTTTTATCATGCAGGAACAACTCAACCCTCTAGTGGAATCAACAGTACATGACAAGGGTCTATTTATAGCAGCTGAAAAGACAAATGCAAATCTACTGCAGGTTCCATAAGGCAACTTTGGGAGTTCTTATTAAAGAGAAAGCTGCAATGAAGGTGATTGTTTGATATCTTTAAAAAAAACAGGTTGCTTTAAGAAACTAAACAAGGAATCTCAATTCCACTTCTCCAAATCTTTATTCCTTTCAGTCTGTAGAATATAAAAGGGGATTCTGCCATAGCAGGGGGCTGGACTGGAAGACCTCCAAGGTCCCTTCCAATTCTATTCTATTCTATTCTATTCTATTCTATTCTATTCTATTCTATTCTATTCTATTCTATTCTATTCTATTCTATTTTTATTTTTTATTTATTTATTTATTTATTTATTTATTTTGTCAAACATAAGATAATAGGTATAAGTATAAACATGAATATGAATACAGTAAATACAGGGTATGAATAAATGGGGACAGTAGGACAGGGACGGTAGACATGCTGGTGCGCTAATGCACGTCTCTTACAGACCTCTTAGGAATGGGGTGAGGTCCACGGTTGACAGTTTAAGGTTGAAGATATGGGGGTTTGATGAAGTAATAACGGAGTCAGGTAGAGAATTCCAGGCATTGACTATTGCTGAAGTCATATTTTCTGCAATCGAGTTTGGAGCAGTTTACCTTGAGTTTGTATCGATTGTGTGCT
Organism: Diadophis punctatus similis; assembly: GCA_023053685.1. NCBI lineage: Eukaryota > Metazoa > Chordata > Lepidosauria > Squamata > Dipsadidae > Diadophis > Diadophis punctatus. Next base: position 1,385,422 of record JALIGW010000068.1, read on the forward strand.
CGTGTATTATTGTGGTTGAAGTTGAAGTAGTCATTGACAGGTAGGACGTTGTAGCAGATAATTTTGTGTACTATGCTTAGGTCAGACCGTAGGCAGCATAGTTGTAGGTTGTATCCTATCCTATCCTATCCTATCCTATCCTATCCTATCCTATCCTATCCTATCTTATCTTCATTCTATTCCATTCCATTCCATTCTATTCTATATTCTGTTCTATTCTATTCCATCTTCTATTGTATTGTATTTCTATTTCTATTTCTATTTCCATTCCAACCCATTCCAACCCATTCCAACCCATTCCAACCCATTCCCCATTCCATTCCATTCCATTCCATTCTATTCTATTCTATATTCTGTTCTATTCTATTCCATCTTCTATTGTATTGTACTGTATTTCTATTTCTATTTCTATTCCAACCCATTCCAACCCATTCCCCATTCCATTCTATTCTATTCTGCACTTCACTGATCCATCTGACCAAGATATTACCAAATTTGTGTTTCTTTTTCAATCATTTAGGGAATACAATGAACGGAGATTACTCCAAAATCAGTTTGACTTCAACAGTAAATGTAAAGCAGAATTGAAATCCCAGGAATTTGAATTCGAAGTCTCAAACTCTTAGGAGACTAAGAGAACGGTTTTAGCCCATTCCCGCGTCTGAAAAGCTTGATATTTGTTTCTAAAGGTCAAACTAAGTTAGAGAAAGTTTAAAGTGATGAGAGATTCGTGCATTTTTTTTATGTAGCAATCTAAATTTTAGGTCACTATTCTAAAAACAACCCAAAATACCTATGATTGGATTTTTGACATGACATGAAAGACAGAAATATTATAGAGTTTGAACTTTACATCATTTTTTTAACAGGCGTCATAAAAATGAATCCACTCATAGCTCAGTTGATTTTCTTAGAAATTCTAAGTTGCTTTCTGGAAAGTCACAGAGTATCTTAAAGAGCTTCATATTTACCAGGAAATTCTTTTAGCCATTTTAATTCCATCATAGTGGACGTGGCTCTCGTCCCTTCTAAAACTAGACAGAGTAGAATAAAATCTACACCTTCCTTCACCATATATGAATCCAGCTTTGGTTTCTAGCTTGCTGGTATAACGTGGTCCAAAGAGGATGTCAGGTAATGTGGATTTAACAGCTGTAAGCTGATATAAGGTTGTAAGCTGATGCAATAGGAATTATTCAGCATTGACATCGCTGGTTTAAGACTCTGATGGGGTCCACACAAGACTGTTACCGTGTTAAGAGGTGTCTATATATAGGTGGCCATTAGAGGGCCTCTCTCTCTCTCTCTCTCTCTCTCCCTCCCTCCCTCCCTCCCTCCCTCCCTCTCTCTCTCTCTCTCTCTCTCTCTCTCTCTCTCTCTCGTCGTGTAGCTCATTGATCTCCCTGTGTCCGTAGCTGTACGATAAGGTATCTACCACGTATATGTATATATTTAGTTGTATATAAAACACTGTTAATTATCTAAAGGCTCTGCGTACTGAGTGCTGTGTTTTGCTCCTGGGTTTATCTCATAATACTAGTCACGCTGCAAAACTCTGATGCTCCTTGGAAGTCAATCAATCAGAATAGAGCTGGAAGGGACCTTGGGGGTCTTCTAATCCAGCCCCCTGCTCAAGCAGGAGACCCTCTACCATTTCAGACAAGTGCCTGTCCAATTTCTTCTTGAAAACCTCCAGTGTTGAAGAGCCCTATGAGTTCTGAGGGCAACTTCTGTTCCACTGATTAACCATTCTCACTGTTAGGAAGTTAGTCCTTAATTCCAGGTTGCTTCTCTCCTTGATTAGTTCCCATCCACTGTTTCTTGTCTTGCCTTCTGGTGCTTTGGAGAATAGGTGGACCCCTTCTTCTCTGTGGTAGCCACCCAAATATTGGAACATTGTTATCATGTCACCCCCTTTTTTTCTCTAGACTGGCCAAAACCAAATCCTGCAACCGTCCTTTGTGTTTTCATCTCCAGGCCTTTAAGCATCTTAGTAGTTCTTCTTTGCACTTTTTCCAGAGTCTCAACATCTTTTTTGTAATGTGTTGGGACTCCAGTTCCCAGAATTCCCCTCACTATTACGGATGTTCAAACATTTCCGAAGGGCTTCAGATTGGGAAAGGCTGGGTTAGAGTATTTCATACATTAAGCTTCCATGCGCACGTTTTACTATTTTTCTAAGTTGCTTTCATGTAAAATGTGGTGGAAACAAAGTCGTTTATCATCCTTCAAGGGGAAACGTGACAAAGATGAGATAAATGGTAGTATTTTCCAAGCAGAAGTTGCTGAAGGTGAGTTCTGGAGCAGATTGAGGCCATAGCGGGATAGAGAGTCCTTTGATGTGAAAACATTTCTGCTCGCCAATCTCTCGAAAATGTTTGAGGTGAATAGACTAGACTAGAGTAGAGTAGAGTAGAATAGAATAGAACAGAATAAAGTAGAGTAGAGTAGGAATAGACTAGACTAGACTAGAGTAGAGTAGAGTAGAGTAGAATAGAACAGAATAAAGTAGAGTAGAGTAGAGTAGAGTAGAGTAGAGTAGAGTAGAGTAGAGTAGAGTAGAGTAGAGTAGAATAGAACAGAATAAAGTAGAGTAGAGTAGAGTAGAGTAGAGTAGAATAGAGTAGAATAGAACAGAATAAAATAGAGTAGAGTAGAGTAGGAATAGAATAGAATAGAATAGAATAGAATAGAATAGAATAGAATAGAATAGAATAGAATAGAATAGAATAGAATAGAATAGAATAGAATAGAGCAGAGCAGAGCAGAGCAGAGCAGAGCAGAGCAGAGCAGAGCAGAGCAGAGCAGAGCAGAGCAGAGCAGAGCAGAGCAGAGTAGAGTAGAGTAGAGTAGGAATAGAATAGAATAGAATAGAATAGAACAGAATAAAGTAGAGTAGAGTAGAGTAGAGTAGAGTAGAGTAGAGTAGGAATAGACTAGACTAGAGTAGAGTAGAGCAGAGTAGAATAGAACAGAATAAAGTAGAGTAGAATAGAGTAGAATAGAGTAGAATAGAACAGAATAAAATAGAGTAGAGTAGAGTAGGAATAGAATAGAGTAGAGTAGAGTAGAGTAGAGTAGAGTAGAGTAGAGTAGAATAGAATAGAATAGAATAGAATAGAATAGAGTAGAATAGAACAGAATAAAGTAGAGTAGAATAGGAATAGAATAGAATAGAGTAGAGTAGAGTAGAGTAGAGTAGAGTAGAGTAGACTAGACTAGACTAGACTAGACTAGACTAGACTAGACTAGACTAGAATAGAATAGAATAGAATAGAATAGAATAGAATAGAATAGAATAGAATAGAATAGAACAGAACAGAAGTAGAGTAGAGTAGAATAGAACAGAATAAAATAGTAGAGTAGAGTAGAGTAGAATAGAATAGAATAGAATAGAATAGAATAGACTAGAGTAGAGTAGAGTAGAGTAGAATAGAATAGAGTAGAATAGAACAGAATAAAATAGAGTAGAGTAGAGTAGGAATAGAGTAGAGTAGAGTAGAGTAGAGTAGAGTAGAGTAGAGTAGAGTAGAGTAGAGTAGAGTAGAGTAGAGTAGAGTAGAGTAGAGTAGAGTAGAATAGAACAGAATAAAGTAGAGTGGAGTAGAATAGGAATAGACTAGACTAGACTAGACTAGACTAGACTAGACTAGACTAGACTAGACTAGACTAGACTAGACTAGACTAGACTAGACTAGACTAGACTAGAATAGAATAGAATAGAATAGAATAGAATAGAATAGAACAGAACAGAACAGAACAGAAGTAGAGTAGAGTAGAGTAGAGTAGAGTAGAGTAGAGTAGAGTAGAGTAGAATAGAATAGAATAGAACAGAATAAAATAGTAGAGTAGAGTAGAATAGAATAGAATAGAGTAGACTAGACTAGAATAGACTAGAATAGAGTAGAGTAGAATAGAATAGAACAGAACAGAGTAGAGTAGAGTAGAGTAGAGTAGAGTAGAGTAGAGTAGAGTAGAGTAGAGTAGAGTAGAGTAGAGTAGAGTAGAGTAGAGTAGAGTAGGAATAGACTAGACTAGAGTAGAGTAGAGTAGAGTAGAGTAGAGTAGAGTAGAGTAGAATAGAATAGAATAGAATAGAATAGAATAGAATAGAATAGAGTAGAGTAGAGTAGAGTAGAGTAGAGTAGAGTAGAGTAGAGTAGAGTAGAGTAGAGTAGAGTAGAGTAGAGTAGAGTAGAGTAGGAATAGACTAGACTAGAGTAGAGTAGAGTAGAGTAGAGTAGAATAGAATAGAATAGAATAGAATAGAATAGAATAGAATAGAATAGAATAGAATAGAATAGAATAGAATAGAGTAGAGTAGAGTAGAGTAGAGTAGAGTAGAGTAGGAATAGACTAGACTAGACTAGAATAGAATAGAATAGAACAGAAGTAGAGTAGAATAGAACAGAACAGAATAAAATAGAGTAGAGTAGAATAGAACAGAATAAAATCGAGCAGAGTAGAGTAGAATAGAATAGAATAGAATAGAGCAGAGCAGAGCAGAGCAGAGCAGAGCAGAGCAGAGCAGAACAGAACAGAACAGAACAGAACAGAACAGAACAGAACAGAACAGAACAGAATAGAATAGAATAGAATAGAATAGAATAGAATAGAATAGAATAGGAAAACCTTATACTATTTCAGACAAATGGTTGTCCAATCTCTTCTAAAAGTGTTGGAACATTCCCAACCACTGGGGGCAATTTGTTCCACTGATTAATTGTTCTGTCAGGAAATTCCTCCTTAGTTCTAGGTTGCTTCTCTCCTTGATTAGTTTCCATCCGTTGCTTCTTGTTCTGCCCTCAGCTGCTTTGGAGAATAGGTTGACTTCCTTTTCTTTGTGGCAACCTCTTAGATATTGGAATGTTGCTATCATGTCTCCCCTGGTCCTTCTCTTCATTCAACTAACCATTCCCAATTCCTGCAACTGTTTTTATCCTACAATCCCCTAATCATCTTTCTTGCTCTTCTCTGCATTCTTTCTAGCATCTCAACATCTTTTTTACATTATAGCGACCAAAACTGGATGCAGGATTCCAAATGGTCATCTTGATTGAGCCTCTCCAATTCTGCTAGTCCTGGAACACAGACAACAGCCAAGGAAGCCATTCTGGGGGGAGATTGGGGTGGGTGGGTGGCAATCTCTCTGCCTCTGAATTACAGCACCATCTGGAATATCAAAATTGCTTTCCCACCATGAAAGGAAAGGAAGGGTGAAACCTCTGGTCACCATAAAGGAAATCTTTATGGTGGACTATAAAATTTACCTATTTTAACAGATATTTAACATAATAGCAGAGTTGGAAGGGACCTTGGAGGTCTTCCAGTGCAGCCTAATTAATAGTTCATTAATAATTCTAATTAACCTAATTAATAACTAATTAATAATTCTAATGCAATCAGTGGAAACTCATCAAGGAGAGAAGCAACCTGGAATTAAGGAGAAACTTCCTGACAGTGAGGACAATTAACCAGTGGAACAGAAGTTGCCTCCAGAAGTTGTGGGTGCTCCATCGCTGGAGGTTTTTATGAAGAGACTGGACAGCCACTTGACTGAGATGGTATAGGTTCTCCTGCTTGAGCAGGGGGCTGGACTAGAAGACCTCCAAGGTCCCTTCCAGCTCTATTCTGATTGAGACCCCTTGCTCAAGCAGGAGATCCTATGCCATTCTGGACAAATGTCTGTCCAATCTCTTCTTAAAACATCCAGTGATGGAGCCCCTGTAACTCCTGAAGGCAAGCCATTATCAAGGTTGTGAGTTCAATCCTAGGTAGAGGCAGATGTAGGGTCTCCTGCTTGGGCATGGGGTTGGACTAGATGACCTGCAAGGTCCCTTCCAACTCTGTTAATCTGTAGCTATATTCATTTCAATCCCTGCTTAGGTCCCTCTCTTTCCCAAACAATTGCTCTTCTTTTCCTTTGACTAGGAGGAGAATGGCTTAAAATAGATTTTAGATTTTGGCAAATCTCCCCTCTCTTCCAAGTATGTTCAGAAGCACACGCCAGATTTAGCATACAAAGAAATTCGGCATTTCACAAGAGGCACATGAATTTCACTGTATCTGTTTTTGTAAGCCATTGAGACAGCCAGGTCTCCAACACAGGGAGTAAAAAAAGGATTGGTTAAATGGCAACAAGGAAGGGTGGGAGATGAAACCAGAATCTAAATAGCAAAGGATTATGGCACATTCAATGCAATTTATTTTTTTATTTTTTTATTTGTCAAACATGTATAGGATAGTAGTAGTTTGTATAAACATAAGTAAAAAGTAACGATAAAAGAGGACAATAGGACAGTAGGACAGGGACGGTAGGCACAGTGGTGCACTTATGCACGCCCCTTACAGACCTCTTAGAAACGGGGAGAGGTCGACTGTAGACAGTCTAAGGTTAAAGTTTTTGGGGTTTGGGGAAGAAACCACAGAGTCAGGTAGTGCATTCCAGGCATTGATCACTCTGTTGCTGAAGTCGTATTTTCTGCAGTTGAGTTTGGAGCGGTTTACATTGAGTTTGAATCTATTATGTGCTCGTGTATTGTTGCAGTTGAAGCTGAAGTAGTCATTGACAGGAAGGACATTTTGGTATATGATTTTATGAACTACATTTAGATCAGATCGGAGGCGACGTAGTTGTAAATTGTCTAATCCCAGTATTTCAAGTCTTTATAAAGACTTTATAAAATTTCAATTGTTTATAAAACAATAAAGCAAAAAAGTTTTACTGACAAAAATCAAGTCGCTCTCTGAATAAATGACCATCATTACAGTTTAATGAAATAAGGAAATAAAAAAAGGAGATCACAAATAATACAAAAGCAGAGAAAGAATTTATTTATTGCTCTTCATTTGGCATACTTTAATCCTACCTATTCCGCCCGGACTGGGTTACAGTGATTAAAGGCTAGGACATTCTAGGATCTTTTAAATCTGCTTCTCTATTGCAGGATACATCCTAGCCAGTTGCTACTATACTATTCCTGCCTTTTGATGTTTTTTTTTTCATATTAAAATTTCCCATCCTTGGTAAACAGCAGATTCAGAGGCATTTCATATGCAATTACTCTCTCCGGGTTTCCAAGTAGCATTTTCAATTTTGGAGTCCAAAGTTAGAAAGGAAAGTTGGAGATTAGAGAACTTGATTCATCCTATGGTCCCTGAGACACTGCCCCAGAGGGCTTAGGATTGGAGCTAAAATCAGAAAACGGAAATGTAAAATACAGTAATTGAAAATAGTGCATGGACACTGTCTTGGAAGTTGCTTGTGAAAAGATATCAACATCTCTTTCCATCTGTCAATCATTCTGGCGCTGGAGAAGATCTCCTGTGTATTCCTTGGACAGCAAAGGGGATTAACAAGCAAATATTTGTTGTTGTTGTTAGTTGCGAAGTCGTGTCCGACCCATTGCCACCCCATGGACAACGTTCCTCCAGGCCTTCCTGTCCTCTACCATCCTCTGGAGTCCATTTCAGCTCACGCCGACTGCTTCAGTGACTCCATCCAGCCACCTCGTTCTCTGTTGTCCCCTTCTTCTTTTGCCCTCCATCGTTCCCAGCATTAGGCTCTTCTCCAGTGAGTCCTTCCTTCTCATTAGGTGGCCAAAGTATTTGAGTTTCATCTTCAGGATCTGGCCTTCTAAAGATCAGTCAGGGTTGATCTCCTCTAGGACTGACCGGTTGGATCACCTTGCAGTCCAAGGGACTCGCAGGCAAATATGGGAGAGTATTAACACCAGTTGTGTCATTCGACAGCAAAATCGCAAGACTGTGTCTTACTTATTTTCATCATGTCACTGGAGAAAGCAATTATGAACAGAACAGAAAAGAATAACAGAGTTGGAAGGGACCTTGTAGGTCTTCTAGTCCAACCCCCTGCCCAAGCAGGAGACCCTACACCATTTCTGATAAATGGCAGTCCAATCTCTTCTTGAAAGCTTCCAATGATGAAGTTCCCACTTCTGAAGGCAATTCTGTTTCATGGGTTGATTGTTCTCACTGTCAGAAAATTCCTGCTTATTTCCAGGTTGAATCTTTCCTTGATCAGTTTCCATCCATTGTTCCTTGTCTGGCCTTCAGGTGCCTTGGAAAACAGCCTAATCCCCTCCTCTCTGTGGCAGCCCCTCAAGTATTGGAAGACTGCTATCATGTCTCCCCTGGTCCTTCTCTTCAATGGACTAGCCATGGCCAGTTCCTGCAACCGTTCTTCGTATGTTTTAGCCTCCAGTCCCCTAATCATCTTTGTTGCTCTTCTCTACACTCTTTCTAAAGTCTCAACATCGTGACTTTAGTTTTTAACATTGGTGACCAAAACTGGATGCAGTTTCTAGGTGTGGTCTTACTAAGGCTTTATAGAGTGCTATTAGTATCTCACTTGATCTTGAGTGTAACCCTCCGTTGAAGAAGAAGAAGAAGAAGAAGAAGAAGAAGAAGAAGAAGAAGAAGAAGAAGAAGAAGAAGAAGAAGAAGAAGAGGAGGAGGAGGAGGAGGAGGAGGAGGAGGAGGAGGAGGAGGAGGAGGAGGAGGAGGAGGAGGAGGAAGAGGAAGAGGAAGAGGAGGAGGAGGAAGAAGAGGAAGAGGAAGAGGAAGAGGAAGAGGAAGAAGAAGAAGAAGAAGAAGAAGAAGAAGAAGAAGAAGAAGAAGAAGAAGAAGAAGAGGAGGAGGAGGAGGAGGAGGAGGAGGAGGAGGAGGAGGAAGAAGAAGAAGAAGAAGAAGAAGAAGAAGAAGAAGAAGAAGAAGAAGAAGAAGAAGAGGAAGAAGAGAAGAGGAGGAGGAGGAAGAAGAGGAAGAAGAAGAGGAAGAAGAGGAAGAGGAAGAAGAAGAAGAGGAAGAAGAGGAAGAGGAGGAGGAGGAGGAGGAGGAAGAAGAAGAAGAAGAAGAAGAAGAAGAAGAAGAAGAAGAAGAAGAAGAAGAAGAAGAAGAAGAAGAAGAAGAAGAGAAGAGGAGGAGGAGGAGGAAGAAGAGGAAGAAGAAGAGGAAGAAGAGGAAGAGGAAGAAGAAGAAGAGGAAGAAGAGGAAGAGGAGAAGGAGGAGGAGGAGGAGGAGGAGGAGGAGGAGGAGGAAGAAGAAGAAGAAGAAGAAGAAGAAGAAGAAGAAGAAGAAGAAGAAGAAGAAGAAGAAGAAGAAGAAGAAGAAGAGAAGAGGAGGAGGAGGAAGAAGAGGAAGAAGAAGAGGAAGAAGAGGAAGAGGAAGAAGAAGAAGAGGAAGAAGAGGAAGAGGAGAAGGAGGAAGAGGAGGATGGAGGAGGATGGAGGTGGAGGATCACTTGGCCCAGAGTTGGACCTGACTGAATGCATAACATCATCACAATCAGGTAAATGGAAAGGGTTCCTGTTCCTTTTACGATTCTCACCTAGTTCATTGTTCACAAAATGAATCTCTGTTTTTAAGAGAGAGAGAGAGAATATTCTGGCTGTTGTGTTTCCCTGACTTCAGAATGTAGGTTAGATCCATTCTGTGTGTTTCTTAACAAGCCTACCTTTTCTTCAAAAACAATGTCTGTTTGTCTTCATAGAAGAGTGGGCTAAGCCCATACAGCTGGACAAGTATAGTATGAATATTTCACATTTTAGTGAGCTATTCTGCCACTTCATTACTCAGCATTCCTTTAGCACTCTGCTTATGATCAGGAGCCCATCCTCTGACGAGGACGCTGAATTTAAAACCTCCGACAAAATCCATACTGTGGTCTCGAGGTTTCGCTGATCTATTTAGAAGTCACACTGCTTTATCTAGCGCAGGGGTCCTCAAACGTGGCAACTTTAAGACTTGTGGACTTCAACTCCCAGAATTCTCCAGCCAGCATTTGAAGACCAAATGGCAGGAAGATAAAAAAAGGCCAGTTAACACAAGAGCCTGAACCTACAGGTAAAAACAAAATAAATCAGTTTTGTGAGCCTCTAACAGATTGAAATCCTGGCAAGGGGGGGAGAACAGCAAGGGCCCCCACTGTGAAGCAGAGACAAACCCCCGTAGTTGTGTGACGAAGGTAAATGCTCATTTCCTAATGAACCAATTGTGCTCAAGGTCTGATGAGGTTGGGGAAAGAAGAGCTGCTTAAGACGTGTTAGGAAATTCTGCAAAGAGTACACCCCAGCGCTGCATTGTGTACGTCCAGTTGAGCGATGCTGCAATTCAGGGCAAAGGAAGGTGAGCCACAAAGTGTCCAGTTCTCACCTCCAATTCTCCAGGCTTGACCAGCCGGCCTTAAATGAACTTCCACCGTGCAGACTCGTGAGTTCATCTGCCTGGTAGAAGATCGTTCCGAACAATTTAATGGAGCTGCACTAGAGACTCTGGAATTGCTCTACAGGAGTCGCTTGGGTTTCTTAAAATAGCAAAGGAGCCATGGCTCATGGCTGGGGAGTTTATGGCGACCACAGCTCTTTTACTAGTTTATTGCAGAGGGAGCCCACCCCTTGTTTGAGACCCAAGCCCTGTCGAATTTGAGGGCAGTATTTTCATACAGAAATCCCTTAGTTATAAGAATTTAGAATAGAATAAAATTCTTTATTGGCCAAGTGTGATTGGACACACAAGGAATTTGTCTTTGGTGCATAGGCTCTCAGTGTTCATAAAAGAAAAGATACGTTCGTCAAGAATCATAAGGTACAACACTTAATGATAGTCATAGGGTACAAATAAGCAATCAAATCATATTAGGAACCAGTCAATATATACAAGCAACAAAGTTACAGAATAGAATAGAATAGAATAGAATAGAATAGAATAGAATAGAATAGAATAGAATAGAATAGAATAGCATAGCATAGCATAGCATAGCATAGAAAAGACAAAGGGTTAGAATAGAATAGAATAGAATTTTTTATTGACAAGTGTGATTGGACACACAAGGAATTTGTCTTTGGTGCATAAGCTCTCAGTGTACATAAAAGAAAAGATACATTTGTCAAGAATCATGAGGTACAACACTTAATGATAGTCATAGGGTACAAATAAGCAATCAAATCATATTAGGAACCAGTCAATATAAATCGTAAGGATACAAGAGCAAAGTTACAGAATAGAGTAGAGTAGAGTAGAGTAGAGTAGAGTAGAGTAGAGTAGAGTAGAATAGAATAGAATAGAATAGAATAGAATAGAATAGAATAGAATAGAATAGAATAGAATAGAATAGAATAGAATAGAATAGAATTCTTTATTGGCCAAGTATGATTGGACACACAAGGAATTTGTCTTTGGTGCATAAGCTCTCAGTGTACATAAAAGAAAAGATACATTTGTCAAGAATCATGAGGTACAACACTTAATGATAGTCATAGGGTACAAATAAGCAATCAAATCACATTAGGAACCAGTCAATATAAATCGTGAGGATACAAGAGGCAAAGTTACAGAGTAGAGTAGAGTAGAGTAGAGTAGAGTAGAGTAGAGTAGAGTAGAGTAGAGTAGAGTAGAATAGAATAGAATAGAATAGAATAGAATAGAATAGAATAGAATAGAATAGAACAGAACAGAACAGAACAGAATAGAATAGAATAGAATAGAATAGAATAGAATAGAATAGCATAGCATAGCATAGCATAGCATAGAAAAGACAAAGGGTTAGAATAGAATAGAATAGAATTCTTTATTGGCCAAGTGTGATTGGACACACAAGGAATTTGTCTTTGGTGCATAAGCTCTCAGTGTACATAAAAGAAAAGATACATTTGTCAAGAATCATGAGGTACAACACTTAATGATAGTCATAGGGTACAAATAAGCAATCAAATCATATTAGGAACCAGTCAATATAAATCGTAAGGATACAAGAGCAAAGTTACAGAATAGAGTAGAGTAGAGTAGAGTAGAGTAGAGTAGAGTAGAGTAGAGTAGAGTAGAGTAGAATAGAATAGAATAGAATAGAATAGAATAGAATAGAATAGAATAGAATAGAATAGAATAGAATAGAATAGAATAGAATAGAATAGAATTCTTTATTGGCCAAGTGTGATTGGACACACAAGGAATTTGTCTTTGGTGCATAAGCTCTCAGTGTACATAAAAGAAAAGATACATTTGTCAAGAATCATGAGGTACAACACTTAATGATAGTCATAGGGTACAAATAAGCAATCAAATCACATTAGGAACCAGTCAATATAAATCGTGAGGATACAAGAGGCAAAGTTACAGAGTAGAGTAGAGTAGAGTAGAGTAGAGTAGAGTAGAGTAGAGTAGAGTAGAGTAGAGTAGAGTAGAGTAGAGTAGAATAGAATAGAATAGAATAGAATAGAATAGAATAGAATAGAATAGAATAGAATAGAATAGAATAGAATAGAATAGAATAGAATAGAATAGAATTCTTTATTGGCCAAGTGTGATTGGACACACATGGAATTTGTCTTTGGTGCATATGCTCTCAGTGTACATAAAAGAAAATATACGTTCGTCAAGAATCATGAGGTAAAAAACACTTAATGATTGTCATAGGGTACAAATAAGCAATCAGGAAACAATCAATATTTCACATTTAAGAGAGGTCTAGTCTAGTAAAATGAGGGTGACGTGGTAGCAGTCTTCCAATATTTGAGGGGCTGCCACAAACGGGAGGTCAAGCTAGACAACAAAACACCTGAAGGCAGGAGCAGCATCAACGGATGGAAACCAAGCAAGGAGACACCCAACCTAGGACCAAGAAGAAAGTTCCTGACAGTGAGAACAATCAACCAGTGGAATGGCTTGCCTACAGAAGTTGTGGATTCTTTAACGCTGGAAGGTTTTCAAGAAGGGACTTGACAACCATTTGACCAGAATAGAGTCCCCTGCTTGAGCAGGGAATTGGACTAGAAGACCTCCAAGATCCCCTCCCATCTCTCTTATTATCTCCTTGAGGTCCAAGTGCCTCTCAAAAGAGTCTTCTCCAGCACCACAATTCGAAAGCATCAATTCTTCAGTGCTCAGCCTTCCTTATGGTCCAATTGTCACAGCCACACTTTACCCCTGGGAAAACCATAGCACTGACTATACGGAAGAGCTTGGTCAGCAACCTGATATCTCTTTTTTTAATATGCTATCTAGATTTATCTTCTAATGGAAAATAAATCAAGTTTCCCAGAGTAGAAGCTCTGCTGTTGGAAGTCTGAAACACTGACCATCAGGCCTCTGGCAAATATCTCCCCTCCACGTTTAATTTCCTTGGCAGCAATTTTAATTTCTTCCTAACCAGAACTGCTGTTTCCATCTGCTAGCCAGGACAAATATGGATTGCGATGCCACCATACAGCATGATCTATAGCACAAAGAAGCTGAGATCTGAACATTCAAAGCTTTCTTTTCTAACTCTGGGCGGGACCAGAGCCTTCTAGAACAGGGGTGGGCAACTATGGCCCAGGGGTGAAATTCAGCAGGTTCTGATTGGTTCTGGAGAACCGGTAGCGGAAATTTTGAGTAGTTTGGAGAACCGGCAAATACCACCTCTGGCTGGCCCCAGAGTGGGGTGGGAATGGAGATTTTGCAATATCCTTCCCCTGTCATGCCCACCAAGCCACGCCCACCAGGCCACACCACGCCCACCAAGCCACGCCCACAGAACCGGTAGTAAAAAAAATTGGATTTCACCACTGCCATGGCCCCATTACGACCCAGGGACTTCAATCCCCAGAATTCCTGGGCCAGTCAGCTCAGGAATTCTGGGAGTTGAAGTCCACAGGTCATAAAGGGGCCATAGTTGCCTACAACATGTTGCAGAAGGGAAATGAAACTTCCGGAGCCGATTAAAATCTTTGTCTGAAATGGTCTAGGGGGTCTCGTGCTTCAGCAGGGGGTTGGACTAGATGACCTGCAAGGTCCCTTCCAACTATTTTGGCTGAAGAGAGCTAAATAAAATTGCTTCCGAGAAACTGCTCTATCTTAACACAGGAACTGGAGAGGGAGGAATCTTTTCTAAAAATGCAAAAAAGGACCAAAAAAAAAAAGTATATTCCTGCTGTTCCCCCCTGTGGAAGAGAAAATGCAAAATGCAACCTAAGTGCATGCTAATATGTGCAAATGAGATGCCGATTTTTTTTATCTCCTCCTTTCTGATGGCCTAGAATTACTACCTCTGGAGCTAGCAATCTTGGCTTTTTCTCTTGAAGACAAACATACAGACCCCCCCCTTCCCCCTCCCCCCAAAAAGAAACCCTCCACAAATGAATGCCAAAAAAAGTAAAGTAAATATATATACCAGGTCCAAGTTGTAGCTCCTCTGTGTTTGCCTGCAGAAGGAAACAAGCCTCAAATGTCAGATTACAGGTGTATATCGTAGATGCATTCTCTCTTTTTAAAAAAATAATATTTATTGAATTTTCCTTTAAAAACATAACAATTAAATACACACAACAACCAAAAGTAAACACAACAGAAAATAAAAACAAATACAAAAACTGTAGAAAACACTACAGTAAGCAAATATCATACGCAATCAGCTACAAACATAACACCGACTAATACAAACCATAAAAAATGAAATCATGCTTCTTTGACAGCCTATTAGCTATTAATACTAATCTTTATACACTCGATTATATATTATATCTATATTTATACATTATAGATCTTATCTTCTTATAAACTATGTCTATTGGAATGTCAACTTTTATTTCTACAGCTAATTTACCCAATTCATATTTACTCGCACTATGTATCTATGTATAAGTATATCTCTATATCTCTATATCTCTATATCTCTATATCTCTATATCTCTATCTATCTATCTATCTATCTATCTATCTATCTATCTATCTATCTATCTATCTATCTATCTATCTATCTATATATATATATATATTCATTTATCAGCAAAAAATCCTACACACACACACACACACACACACACACACACACACACACACACACACACACACACACACACACACACACACACACACACACACATATATATATATATATATATATATATATATATATATATATATATATATATATATATATATATATATATATATGTAGGATTTTTTGCTGATAAATGAAAATAAAGGGAGACTATTATAGATGGAATATATATATTCCATCTTTAATCCTACTGTTTACAAACATTACTTCAGTCAGAAAGTGAGGTAAAGTATTATATCATGGTATATGAGATAAACTACAGTTTGTTATATCATTGCAAGAAGTTATACTATAATAGGTTTCTGTATTTTTTTGTCCAAGCCAATTATACCATATCGTAGATGCATTCTCAAACTTTCCCCTTTGAGAGATTCCGAGGCACTTCAAAAACAAAGAGTGCAGAAAAATGGTGACTTTCTCAGCAGGTCTGTTCTTTTCTTCCACAGTGGTACCTTGGCACTCAACTGCTTTGAAACTCATCAAATTTGATACTTAACGCATCCCGGTTCTCATTGTCTGTTTGGTAGTCAATGCACAAGCTAGAACTTGTTGGTGTTGGCTACCTTGTGACTCCTTTTGGGGGGGGGGAATGGTTTGGTACTCGTCGTTTTTGGTACTCATCGCACCTCTGAGAACCGATTAACGAAGAGTACTGAGGTACCACTGTATATTCAGGTGAAAGGACCAGTTTGGTCTAGTAGTTAAGGTATTGGCCTAGAAAACCAGGAGACTGTGAGTTCTAGTCCCCCCCTTAGCCATGAAAGGGCTTTGGGCCAATCCCTCCCTCTCAGCTCAACCCACCTCAGAGAGTAGTTGTGGTGAAGAAAATAGGAGCAGGAAGGTGTTTTGCATATCTTCGCCCCCTTGAGTTATTTGTAAAAATAATAAAGGTAGGAAAGAAAGAAAGGAAAAGAAAAGAAAAGGAAAGGAAAGGAAAGAAAAGGAAAGAGAGGGAGGGAGGGAGGGAGGGAGGGAGGGAGGGAGGAAGGAAGGAGAAAGAAAGAGAAAGAAAGAAAGAAAGAAAGAAAGAAAGAAAGAAAGAAAGAAAGAAAGAAAGAAAGAAAGAAAGAAAGAAAGAAAGGAGAGAGGGAGGAAGTTGGAAGGAAGGGAGGAAGAATAAAAAAAGAAAAAGAAAGAGAGAGAGAGAGAGAAAGAAAGAAAGAAAGAAAGAAAAAAGAAAGGGAGAGAGGGAGGAAGTTGGAAGGAAGGAAGAAAGAAGAAAGAAAAAGAAAGAAAGGAAGATGGATAAAAGGGAAGGAGGAAGATAGATAGATAGATAGATAGATAGATAGATAGATAGATAGATAGATAGATAGATAGATAGATAGATAGACAGACAGACAGACAGACAGACAGACAGACAGATGGAATCTTTGGTCAGAACCGGTGAAGGTTGGCTGTTTTCCGTTCTATGCGGCAATTAAAACCAGCATCAGATTATTAAACCCAACGAGGAGCATTAGAGAATCTTAAATTATTTCATTTTGGATCAGAGTATGGCAATTGTAGTCTTTATGAGTTTAATTTCTCTTTCTCTTTTTGTATCACTGTTTTTTTTTTTAAGTGAGTCGCTTTGTAAAAACCTAGGCCTTGAAAAGAACAATATAATTATCTAGTTAGATAATTAAAGAAAACACAGGATAAAGATATCAGATAGCATTGGAGGGGAAATTATCTCCGTGTATTATACTCAGCATTGTGGACTTAGCACAGGGCTATGAATTGGAGGGCTTAATTATGTGCAATCTTTCAGACAGCTTAAATTTGGCCTCCTCAGCAAAACCAGGAGTGATTCTGTCTCCTGCCTTGGAAAGTCCTCCCTCCCCACGAATCTCGCAAGCCACCTAATTGTGGGACGATTCTTTTGCAGCATTGCAATTAGAGCTTTCTGATGGTGACAAGCAGAAATGTGTCCTTGGGTGTGAAGACCCTTTCCTCAAAAGAGGGAGACGGAACTGAGAGCAAGGTTAAGAGAGGACGGAGGCCCCAGGAGAGCCAGAAAGCAAAATGCATCTCAAAGAAATGTTGAACTCTATTCTTCATTTCTTAGAAGCCAAAGTTGCAGTTACATTATCTCATTTTTTAAATTGGTCGATAGCCTGTTTCCTCGAAAATACAACCTACCCCGAAAGTACCGTATTTTTCTGAGTATAAGACGCACCTTTTTCATCCCTAAAAGTGGCTGAAAATTTGGGTGCGTCTTATACTTCGAATGTAGCTTTTTTTTCCAGCCCTAACTAGGTGCTAACAGATCTTCCCAGCTCTTACCTTGCAGGCTTTTTCATTGTTACTCTCTCCAAAGAATGGTTTTCCAGCCCTAAGTCTTTGCATAATTTTTTTTCATTGCTCTACTTGCTCCGAATAAGTTTTTTTCTAGCCCTAACCAGGTGCTAACGATCTTCCCAGCTCTTACTGGCTTGCAGGCTCTTTCATTGTTACTCTCTCCGAAGAAGGTTTTTTTAAGTCCTAACCAGGGGATAAAATAATGTGCTGA
The DNA here is from genome assembly GCA_023053685.1 of Diadophis punctatus similis. Classification (NCBI taxonomy): domain Eukaryota; kingdom Metazoa; phylum Chordata; class Lepidosauria; order Squamata; family Dipsadidae; genus Diadophis; species Diadophis punctatus. The sequence goes on from JALIGW010000068.1 coordinate 1,402,752, forward strand.
AGCTGACCAGACTAAGGACGCTAGCCAGA
>JALIGW010000068.1:1405280-1411544 GCA_023053685.1 Diadophis punctatus similis
ATGGATGGATGGATGGATGGATGGATGGATGGATGGATGGATGGATGGACTGAAAAGACTGAGATAGAATTCAGAGCAAAAAACACTGAGCCAAAAAGCAAAATACATTTAAAAGAAATTTTGAACTCTATTCTTCATCTCTTAGAAGCCAAAGTTGCAGTTACATCATCTCATTCTTTTTTTTTTTAATTTGGCCAATATGGTAAATGAATTCAGCCAAAGAATGAAAGAGAAGGATTTGAATACGGGTTGCAAAACAACAACAACAACAACAACAAACCCAAAGGATATAATTTGCAAAGATTCTGTCCATAAATAGGGAATTTCAAGGAAGTGATCTCAACGAAGAAAGACACTTCTCTCATACCAAACAAAAAAGCCACCCCAGAATCTAAGAGTCTCGCTGAAGCAGGTCCTTCTCTAGGACATCTGGAAGTTGATGTTGCTTGGATTGATCAGAATCAGGGGGAAATTGACAGGCTATTGAGACTGATGTGTTAGCAACAGATGCCAATGTTAATGGTTAAAACCATTGTATAATGGTTTTATACAAAGGGGAAAGGGAAAAGGGGAAAGGGGAAAGGAAAGGAAAAAAGGAGAGAGAAGGGAGGGAGGGAAGGAAGGAAAAGAAGAGGAAAGGGAAGGGAAAAGGGAAAAGGAAACTGTCTTTCATCCCTTTAACAACTGAGACTCCCAAACAGGGAAGAGATGCTGCTCCATTTGCAAGACGAAGGAAAAGGAAACAGCAGATGACAAAAGGGTTGCAGAAAACACTGAAGGGTCAGAAATTTACTCTTGGTTGGAAAACAGCCATCTTGTTTGTTTCTGGCCAGAAAATTGAGTGCGGAACTGCAATCCCCATTATTCCTTGGCAAAAAAAAAATGATGTTCCTAGCACCTTCCCTTCCCTGCAGCCTTCCCTGTTAACAGAATAACAGAGTAACTGAGTTGAAAGGGACCTTGGAGGTCTTCTAGTCCAACCCCTTGCTCAAGCAGACCATCCCAGACAAATGGTCGACCAGTCTCTCCTTAAAAACCTCCACTGATGGAGCATCCACAATTTCTGGAGGCAATTTCTGTCCCACTGGTTGATTGTCCTCACTGTTAGGAAGTTTCTCCTTAATTCCAGGTTGCTTCTCTCTTTGATTAGTTTTCATCCGTTGCTTCTTGTTTCTTGCTTTCTGGTGCTTTGGAAAATAAGTTGACCCACCCTCTTCTTTTTGGCAGCCCCTCAAATACTGGAAGACTGCTATCATGTCGCCCCTGGTCCTTCTTTCCTCTAAACTGGCAATATCCAAATCCTGCAACCGTTCTACATATTTCATTTCAGTTCGAAGTTTTCCTTGAATATTTACATTTAGATACCATCTGCCTGAAATGAGATATCCAAATAGAAAACAAAGGGGGGGGGGAGAAAAGAAGATTAAAAAAAGAAGAAGGAATCAAAAATCCGAAAGGGGAAGGGCAGGAGACGAAGTTGGAATATATCTTTGGGTTCATATTATCCCAGGGGAGAAAGCCACAATCTCAAGACGGAATATGAAGAAGACAAAAGCACAGGGAGGAGGAATGACAGAAAGGCAGATGTGTTTAAACAGAGTGAATAATTAATACTCGCTACTGTAAATTCCCACCCTGGCAGTTTGAATCCGTCCTCGTTGGTTTTTAGACTTTAATTTCTGATAAGATTGAGTTTCAACTTGGCCATGGATAGGTTTATTCACTCTGGCACAATATATTGGCAGTACTGCAGGCCACTTTAGCTGACTGTGATCCGCAGGTCAGCAGGTTCAAATCTCACCGGCTCAAGGTTGACTCAGCCTTCCATCCTTCCGAGGTAGATAAAATGAGGACCCAGATTATTGGGGGCAATGTAAATAATATACATTGCTTACTGGTGTAAACCGCTTAGAGAGTGCTTGCACTGTGAGGCGGTATATAAATCTCACAAAATAAATAAATAAATAAATATTTCCTCAGCTAGGTTCAAAACTACACAGGGTTTGCTTTAACTCTCATTTGTTTTGTGGATTCAACTGTAAAGCCAAACTGGTCCATTTGGTTAGTTGATGGTGTACACAGGTAGTTCTTGACTTACAACAGTGACCGTTCAAAGTTACAAGGGCACTTAAAAATGTGGCTTGTGACACAAAGGTGCTTTTTTCAAGAACTGGACGTACTTATTTTTCCTTGAAGACGTTTTGCTTCTCATCCAAGAAGCTTCTTCAGCTCCGACTGGATGGTGGGGAATGGAATGGGTTTATACTCCTTGCAGATAGCTGGTCATTTGTGTCCCTTTAGAGGGTCATTGAGGCCACTTGGAGGTTTGTCTGTGTCCTCAGGGCCACCTGAGAGGTGCAAATGGGTGTGGAGCCTTCTTGGAACTGTTGAAAGGACTGTGTTGTAGACTCCACACCCATGTGCACCACTCAGGTGACCCCGAGAACACAAATAAACCTCCAAGTGGCCTCAATGACTCCCTAAAAAGGATGCAGATGACCAGCTGTCTGCAAGGAATGTAAATCCTTCCATTCCCCACCATCCAGTCGGAGCTGAAGAAGCTTCTTGGATGAGAAGCGAAATGTCTTGAAAGAAAAACCAGAAAGTCCAGTTGCCTCTTGAAAAATAAAAAGCACCTTTGGGACAACCATGACCTGGATGATGGAGAATCTCGATAGATGTGACGTGTGACCATTTTTCAGAGTTACGACCTTTGCAGAATCCCCATGATCATGTGATCAAAATCCAGAGGTGTGGCAACCGACTTTTATTCATGACTGTGCTGTATCCTGGAGTCATGTAACTCCCTTTTGTGACCTTTTGACAAGCAACGTCCATGATTCCCTTAGCAACCGGGTTACTAACTTATCAACTGCAGTGATTCACTTAACAACTGAGGCAAGAAAGGTTCATAAAATGGGGCAAAACTCACTTAACAAATGTCTCACTCAGCAACAGAAATTTTGAGCTCAATGGTGGCTGTATGTCGAGAACTACTGTAATGTGTGCATGCCAAAAATTCAGTTACCAAGCTAAGTATAATGGTTTGTCGACCGTATTTGGGGAAAGCAGGGTATAAATGCAATGTATAAAGACGTAAGTAATTTATCGTGTGTTTCAATTGAAGAAAGAAAACCCCACTTTTGCCTTTTATATGTGGAAAAACACATATTTCATTTTGTTCCTCTTGCTATTTCTCCTGCACTCTTTTGCGCCAATTTCACACATGCATGAACATAATTTGATTCCTTTGTCCTCGACCTGACTCAAGCAACTAATAAACGGCTCCTGCATGTGCAAATAGGCTCCCACTGGAAACGATCTTGCTTGAGAAATTGTGTGGATGGGACATTTTGCCTTCTGTTGCTCTTCTTGACCTTCTCACCCTTAATTCTAGAAGGGTACTTTTTCAGGAGGCAACTGGACTTTCTTGTTTTTTTCTTTGAAGACGTTTCGCTTCTCATCTCAGAAGCTTCTTCAGCTCTGACTGGATGGTGGGGAATGGAAGGATTGATACTCCTTGCAGACAGCTGGTCATTTGCATCCTTTCAGAGAGTCATTGAGGCCACTTGGAGGTTTGTCTGTGTCCTCAGGGTCACCTGAGTGGTGCAAATGGGTGTCCTTTGAACAGTTCCAAGAAGGCTCCACACCCATTTGCACCACTCAGGTGACCCCGAGGACACAGATAAACCTCCAAGTAGCCTCAATGATTCCCTAAAAAAGAATGCAAATGACCAGGTGTCTCAAGGAGTATCAATCCTTCCGTTCCCCACCATCCAGTCAGAGCTGAAGAAGCTCCTTGGATGAGAAGTGAAACATCTTCAAAGGAAAAACCAGAAAGTCCAATTGCCTCTTGAAAAGAAACACCTTTTTCATGTAGAAAATAGCAATAGCAATAGCACTTAGACTTATATACCGCTTCGTAGTGCTTTACAGCCCTCTCTAAGCGGTTTACAGAGTTCAGCCTATTGCCCCCAACAATCTGGGTCCTCATTTTACCGACCTCAGAAGGATGGAAGGCTGAGTCAACCTTGAGCCTAGTGAGATTTGAACAGCTGAACTGCTGAACTAGCAGTCAGCTGAAGTAGCCTGCAGTGCTGCACTTTAACCACTGCGCCACCTTGGCTCTTAAAGCCAGCATTATTTTCATTGTTCAGGATTTCCTGCTGCCTCGCTTAACGAAGTTTGTAGCGTCTATTTTTGGTAGGTGGCCTTTTGGCGAGGGGATAAAAGTTTGATCAACAGTTGCCTGTGAGTTTTACATGATAAACCTTTGATTGTGGGCCTTGTCCTCCAAACGCCCAGAGCGGTTACTCATACAGCATTACCCTTCAGATATCACATCAAGGGGAAGGGAATGTCCCACCTTCCCAGCATAAATGGATACAACGGCTGGGACCTCCGTCATTGACAAGTCTATTTGTTTGGATCAAACTGTAGGAAGTCCATTTTCAAACTGCCACCTCGTCTTTCACTTTCAGTATCCAAATGGAATTGTTCAGAGGAGACAAAGTACAAGGGGAAGTCCTGCCTCTGCAGATTCAATTTTTCATGTTAGCTTTCATCTACTCCACCAGAAGTTCTTCCCAGTAGCCTTAGGAGGATATAAGACAAATGCCCGTCTTGGAGACAATCAATTTCTGAAGCACACAAGTGTCTTTTCTGACAGTCCCATTTGCTTCCATGTAATCCAGACATCAATGGGGCTTCCTGAGGTATTCACTCCCATAAATTTTAAAAGTGAAGGCCTGGAGGGGAAAAAGAAACTACAACAGAACAGAAGTGTGGATTATCCTCGGATACCCAATTTTAATTGTGTAGACGGTGCTTCATTTGACCTTCATTCTTTTTTTTAAAAGTTCTTTATTTATAATACAATTAAAAACAAACAAACATAGAAAACAAAAAGACACGTACATGACGGGTAATCCAGTTTACATCAAGTTGCTTCTCTCCCTAAATATATATCTTTAGCTCTATCTAGATATATCTTCCTTTTTTATACAATGTTAATTCCATTATCCTTCTTTGATAATATAAAACTCTGTACATCTCCAATTTATCGCTAGTTCTTAATCCCGACATTCCTCTTTTCCCACCAATAGTATAATTTATCCCAGATTTCGAAATACTCCGATTCATTTTTATCTTTTAACTCCATCGTTAGTCTGTCCATTTCTGCACAAGATAATATTTTATACAATATCTCTTCTTCTGTGGGGGTTTCTTTGTTTTTCCATTTTTGTGCAAAAGCCAATCTTGCAGCAGTCAGAATGTGTAACATGAAGTATATTGTTCCTTTGCATTTGACCTTCATTCTGATCACCCAGAATCCTCAATGTCTGTTTTACTTTATATAACTTTAGAGCCTCTAATTGGATGAAACCACAGCCAAAGTTTCAGGAGTGATGGGTTAACCAAAGAGTAAGGGGAGGGAGGAGTGAAAGTTGAGGGGGCCCTCAACTTAGAACAGTTTATTTAGTGACCATTCAAAATTACAACAGCACTGAAAAAGTGACTTATGACCATTTTTCACACTTATGATCGTTGCAGCATCCCTGTGGTTGCATGATTTACATTCAGATGCTTGATAACTGATTCACATTTATGACGGTTGCCGTGTTCTGGGGTTGTGTGATCCCCTTTCGTGACAAGCAAAGTCCATGGGGAATCTTAACAACCCTGTTACTAATTTAAGAACTCCAGTGATTCGCTTAACAAACATGAGTGAGAAAAGTCGTAAAACGAGGCAAAACTCACTTAACATATTTCTCACTTAGAAACATCAATTTTGGGCTCAATTGTTGTTGTAAGTTGAGGACAAACTATATTAAAGAAGGAAGAAAAGCAGATGGGATTACAAAAGACATACAAGACTTATTACCTTATGTCATAAATTCATTCTGTACCTTCCATATTTTAATTTAATTTTAAGAAAAAGAAAGAAGGAAGGAAGGAAGGAAGGAAGGAAAAAGAGAGAAAGAGAGAAATAAAGAGGGAGAGAGACAAAGAGACAGAGAGAAAGAGAGAGAGAAAGAGAAAGAAAAAAAGAACGAGAAAGAAAGAAAAAAAGAAAGAAGGAAGGAAGGAAGGAAGGAAGGAAGGAAGGAAGGAAGAAGAGAGAAAGAGAGAAATAAAGAGGGAGAGAGACAAAGAGACAGAGAGAAAGAAAGAGAGAGAAAGAGAGAAAGAGAAAGAAAAAAAGAGAGCAAGAAAGAAAGAAAGAAAGAAAGAAAGAAAGAAAGAAAGAAAGAAAGAAAGAAA
>JALIGW010000068.1:1411644-1441644 GCA_023053685.1 Diadophis punctatus similis
CAAGGTTGTGGGTGGTAGAAGCATGAGAGGGCAACAGAAAATAGATGCGAAGAACAGAGGGGTCATTGCAAGAGCTGTAGCCAGGTCAGGTCAAATGGAGCCTCACTCAGTGGCACTTAACTTTTTTGACAATGACAATGAAAGTTGACCACCACCAAAAAGAAAAAGAAAAGAAAAGAAAAGAAAAGAAAAGAAAAGAAAAGAAAAGAAAAGAAAAGGCACAGAGTGAGAAGAAAAATCAGGAAATAGTAAGCTTTCGTGCTTCATGTCTTATTCAATAACCTAGAAGGAAGTTTTACCAAATACAATTCCCTGGGAAATGAGCAAAGGGATAAAGATGATGATGAAGACAAAGATGAAGATGATGAAGACAAAGATGAAGATGAAGAAGACAAAGATGAAGATGAAGAAGACAAAGATGAAGATGATGAAGACAAAGTTGAAGATGATGATGATGAAGACAAAGATGAAGATGAAGACAAAGATGAAGATGATGATGAAGACAAAGATGAAGATGACGATGAAGACAAAGTTGAAGATGATGAAGACAAAGATGACGATGACGATGATGAAGACAATGTTGAAGATGATGAAGACAAAGATGAAGATGATGATGAAGACAAAGATGAAGATGATGATGAAGACAAAGATGAAGATGATGATGAAGACAAAGATGAAGATGGTGATGATATCCATTCAGTCATGTCCGACTCTTGGGCCCTGGCATAACAAGGGAATATCAAGTCTTGCCCAATTGTGATCTTTCTAGATACACAGGTAGTCCTCGACTTATGACCACAACGGAGCCCATTTCTGTGGCTAAGGGAGACATTTGTTGAGTGAGTTTTGCCCCGTTGTACAACCTTCCTTGCTACAGTCATTCAGTGAATCCCTGAAGTTAGTAACCCGGTTGTTAAGTGAGTATGGCTTCTCCATTGACTTTGCCTGTCAGAAGGTCGCAAAAGGGGGGTGATCACATGACCCCCAGGACGCTGCAACTGTCGTAAATATGAGTCAGTTCCTGAGCATCTGAATTTGGATCAGGATCAGGTGACTGCGAGGATGTAGGATGGTGTAGGTAGGTGGCTGATGTAGGTGGCTCAGTGGTTAAAGTGCAGCACTGCAACCTACTTCAGCTGACTGCTAGTTCAGCAGTTCAGCTGTTCAAATCTCACCGGCTCAAAGTTGACTCAGCCTTCCATCCTTCCGAGGTGGGTAAAATGAGGACCCAGATTGTTGGGGGCAAGAGGCTGAACTCTGTAAACCGCTTAGAGAGGGCTGGAAAGCACTATGAAGCGATATATAAGTCTAAGTGCTATTGCTATTGCTATAAGTGTGAAAAACAGACGTAAATCACTTTTTTCAATCCCGTTGTAACTTCGAAAGGTCACTAAATGAACTGCAGGTGAAGAAGATCGTGAATTTGAAGGTCTTTGGCAAGGTATTCAGAGCTGTCTTTGCGTTGATGGCCGATCCCAAAATGCAGAAGCCATCCACCACTTCCATATTTCCCTTGTCGATTCTGAGGCTTGGTCCTGTTGTTATTAGTTTCATCAGATTCTCTATTATTGGAGCTAAAAACTTGTCAGCCGGCTTCAGTTTCTTTGCACTCTGTCCTTGGGCAAGACAGGGGAGGGCAGACCAAAGAATAAGAACATCTCAAGTTGATGTTCTAATTATTGTGTCCGACTATTAACTTTAATTGCAATAAAATAAAAGTAGTGGGCTTTGACAGCAGCCGAACCAAACACAGATGGGTAATTGGTACTTGGCAAATACAGTAATGTCCTTTCTTTAAATATTTGGCTTTCATTTCTCCAACGGTGCTTATTCTGGTCAATATATATATATATTTATTTATTCCCTAAAAGAGAGAGGGTTGAATAAGGGCTACAAGTAGAATATCTTAGGGTAAGTGGTTTGTCCTTGATTATTCTGTAATGCAGATAATTTGAGCCCTAAGGAATGCAGGAGTTATTGTGGAAGGATAACTTTGAGAAACTTTGTGAGACTTTCTCAGGGCACCCTTGCTGCACTTTTAAGAATGAAAATAAAGTTGCCCTCAACTGTTTATAACAATTCACTGGACTTCATTAAAATATTTCAAGAAACCTGACTGTCCTACAGAAACCAGTTTGTTAATAAAAATTAACAATTTATTTATTTTCCACACTGTGAGGGAGCCCAGTGAGGAAACAGGCTTCTGTACAACAGCATGGTCTCCCTTCCTTGGAAAATCTGTAGTTATGGAAAGTGTGAACATCCACAATGGTCTCCTTCCATAGGATGTGGGGCAAGACGCAGATCTAATGTCTTCTTTAGGCCATCCTTGTTACATGAAGAATGGGATATTCTCCCCGCATTTATCTCTCGATTGATATCTCACAAATGAAGAGCGTTTGCCAGTCTCCCAAAACCAGTTAGATATGCGGATAATCTCACAAGAAGAGTTACCAATAGGCCAGTGGGGCCATGCTTTTGCCCTTGTGGTCATGGATAAATTGAGAATATTAAACTGTATAGGTAGTTCTCAAATTGTGACTGCAATTGAGCCCAAAATTTATGTTGTTAAGTCAGAAATTTCTTTAGAATAGAATAGAATAGAATAGAATAGAATAGAATAGAATAGAATAGAATAGAATAGAATAGAAGCTGGAAGGGACCTTGGAGGTCTTCTAGTCCAGCCCCCTGCTCAAGCAGGAGACCCTATACCATTTCCGACAAGTGACTGTCTAGTCTAGTCTTAAAAGCCTCCAGTGTTGCAGCGCCCACGATTTCTGGAGGCAAGCAGTTCCACTGGTTAATTGTCCTCACTGTTAGGAACTTTCTCCTTAATTCCAGGTTGCTTCCCTATTAGTTAGATTAGTTTCTTGTCCTGCCCTCTGGTGCTTTGGAGAATAATTTGACCCCTTCCTCTTTGTGGCAGCCCCTGAGGTTGTTAAGTTAGTACACAGTTGTAAAGTGAATCTGGCTTCCCCATTGACACAGCTGATTCAGGCCTGGAGAATAAAACGTATGAAGAACAGTTGAAGGAACTGGGGAGACACAATAGCGGTCTTCCAATATTTGAGGGGCTGACCCAAAGAAGAGGGGGTCAACCTATCCTTCACAGTACATGAAGGCAGGACAAGAAGCAATGGATGGAAACTCATCAAGGAGAGAAGCAACCTGGAATTAAGGAGACATTTCCTGACAGTGAGGACAATTAACCAGTGGAACAATTTGCCTTCAGAAGTTGTGGGTTCGCCATCACTGGAGGTTTTTAAGAAGAGATTGGACAATCATTTGTCTGAAATGGTATAGGGTTGGACTAGAAGACCTCCAAGGTCCCTTCCAGCTCTATTCTGATTGAAACCGATTAATGGATTTGCAGGCAAACAGCATCAGATTTATTACTTGTAACCTGAGTGTTCAAATGCAAGTATGATGATGGCACCATCGTATTTCTCCAACTTGAACAAGCCTTCATTCTTAGGCTGTTTGGCCATTCCCCTTTGATCATACACTTTCAAAGAAGAGTATTCCTGGCCGTATTTTAAATGACATCTCTCAATAAAGGATGTAGCTTAAAACTTGTGTGCGAGTTATTATATGTTAATTAAATGTTCGCCGATGGCAGCGAATATCTCCTGAAGGGTAATGACGGTTTGTATGAAGACAAATGCCTCACAATTAAGTCCCAGCAAATATAATCTCAATAATAATTTAACGTGCACTGAAAGCCCGAACCACCATCCAGTTAAATTGAAGTATTTGGTTTTAAATCAATTTAGCCACCTGATGCTCCGTGCGAGGAAACCAATTCAAGTCCAAATACGTTAACTTAATCAGACGGCACGCTTTTAACGTTATGGGAAAATCCATTGTTATGTCTTAGCTCCATGACCAGCCTCTACATGTTGTATGTTGAGAACTGCCAGATGTTTAAACACCACTTCTGTCTTCCCAATTCTGGCATGTATGGGCTCACCACGCTACTTCTTTGCACATTATTTGTCCTTCCTGTTAATGACTACTTCAGCTTCAACTGCAACAATACACGAGCACGTAATAGATTCAAACTAAATGTAAAGCGCTCCAAACTCGATTGCAGAAAATACGACTTCAGCAACAGAGTGATCAATGCCTGGAATGCATTACCTGACTCTGTGGTTTCTTCCCCAAACCCCAAAAACTTTAACCTTAGACTGTCTACAGTCGACCTCTCCCCGTTTCTAAGAGGTCTGTAAGGGGCGTGCATAAGCGCACCAGCGTGCCTACCGTCCCTGTCCTACTGTCCTATTGTCCTCTTTTATCGTTACTTTTTACTTACGTTTATACAAACTACTACTATCCTATACATGTTTGACAAATAAATAAATAAATAAATAAAATAAATAAATTATGTAAAACATAGAAAAAGCGTAAGTCGTAGTAAACAACAGAATTAAAAGCCGGTGTGCTGGTTAAATCTAGTTTACAACATTCCCCATCTGATCCGGTTCGTTTCTATTTTTGCAAAGTGTTCTAGAAGAGGCTGGACTGCCATCTGTCAGAAATGGTGTGGGCAGGGCGGGTTCTCTTACCGTTTCCTACTGGTGCGCTGCATGCACATCGTGATGTTTCGCGCACACGCGAACACGCTACACTCACGTGCGCGCATCCCCTAGCATGATTTTGCTTCTGCGCATGCGCAGAGGGACGATTTTCCTTCTGTGCATGCTCAGAAAGCCAAGAAGAGTCCCTCGGGAGTAGGGCAGCATAGAAGAACAAACAATAAATAAAATAAAATAAAATAAAATAAAATAAAATAAAATAAAATAAAATAAAATAAAATAAAATAAAATAAAATAAAATAAAATAATAAAATAAAATAAAATAAAATAAAATAAAATAAAATAAAATAAAATAAAATAAAATAAAATAAAATAAAATAAATAAAAATAAAAAATCGCCAAAAATTAGAAAAAAAAGATGGCGGCGCGCACGGACCGGCAAAGACTGCACCAGAGCTGTCGTGCCAAAATTGCGCAATCGGTGGGCCACTACCGGAGCAGAGCTCTGGATCGCACTGGTAGGAACCCACTTCTGTGTGTAGGGTCTCCTGCTTGGGCGGGGGGTTGGACTAGATGACCTCCAAGGTCCCTTCCAACTCTGTTAATCTGTTAGCTTCTAGCACGTCCATATACAGCTAGTTTTAGTCTTACAACTGTTCATTTAGTGACCGTTCGAAGTTACAACGGCAGTGAAAAAAAGTGACTTAGGATCCTTTTTCACACTTATGACCATGGCACCATCCCCAAGGTCATGTGATCAAAATTCGGGTGCTTGGCGACCGACTCACATTTATGATGGTCGGAGTGTCCCCGTGATCCCCATTTGCGACCTTCCGACAAAGTCAACATGAAAGCCAGATTCACTTCACAACAGTGCAACTAATTTGACAACAACAACAGTGATTCACTTAGGAAACGTGGCTAGAAAAGCTATACACTGTGCAAAACTGAACAAATCCCTTAACAACTTTCTCACTTAGTGACCTAAATTCTGGGCTGAACTATGGTCGTAAGTTGAGGATTACTTGTACATCTTATCCTGATTTATTATTTTGGTTGATGATGATGATGATGATGATGATGATGATGATGATGATGATGATGATGATGATGATTATCATTATTATTATCATTATCATCATCATCATCATCATCATCATCATCATCATCATCATCATCATCATTATCATTATCATTATCATTTTACTATTTTCATAAATAACTTAAGGCAGCAAACATACCCAACACACCTCCTATTTTCCTCACCACAACGACCCTGTGAGGTGGGTTGGGCTGAAGGAAGAGGACTGAATCCAGGTTAAGGATCCTGGCTAGGACGAGACTAGAACTCACCGACTCCTGGTTCCTAACCTGGTGCCTTAACCGCTATACCAAACTGGCTCTATATATCTCTCTAGATCAGCGGTGTCAAACTCAAGGCCTGAGGGCCACATCCAGCCAGTGGGATGCTTAAATCTGGCCGGGGGGCGGCACCCTGGAAATAGCAAAGGACTGTCCGCGGTACCTCTGGCAGCCAAAATGGGCCACGGGTGTGTGTGTGCACGCACCCCATTTCGGCCGGCATGGTGTTGCAGGAGGCGTCCGTCCCATCTCCCTCCCCCCATGGCCCACGGAGGAGAACCACAATGCTGATCCAGCCTTTGAAGAAATCCCAGTTTGACACCCCTCCTCTCGATGTTATATATCTATGGGCTCTATATAGCTTACAAATAATAATAATAATGCTACAAACTGGTGGGAACACAAGCCTGAAAAAGTCACTGAAAATCAGATGGTCAAGATCTTGTGGGATTTTCGTATACAAACAGACAAGGTACTGGCGCATAATACACCAGACATCACGTTGGTCGAGAACAACAAGGTGACTATAATTGACATTGCAATACCAGGAGATAGCAAGGTCGATGAAAAGGAACACGAAAAAATTGCAAAATACCAGGACTTAAAAATTGAAATCCAACGATTATGGCACAAACCAGCAGTGGTAATTCCAGTAGTGATTGGAACACTGGGTGCTATCCCAAAAGCACTGGAATTACATTTAAAACAGCTCAAAATTGACAAAATCACCATCAGTCAAATGCAGAAAGCCGCACTGCTCGGTTCCGCACATATACTTCGAAAATACATTACGACTTCCTAGGCCCCTGGGTGGGGCTCGACTAGTAATCAATGCCAAATCCGGCGAAACAACTGGCCGCTGTGATACAATTGTATAATAATAATAATAATAATAATAATAATAATAATAATAATAATAATAATAATGAGATTCCTTCCCCCCCCATCCCTGATCCTGCCTTTTGCCATCAACAGGCAGTTAGATTCCTTCCCCCCCCATCCCTGATCCTGCCTTTTGCCATCAACAGGCAGTTAGATTGCTTCCCCCCCATCCCTGATCCTGCCTTTTGCCATCAACAAGCAGTTAGATTGCTTCCCCCCATCCCTGATCCTGCCTTTTGCCATCAACAGGCAGTTAGATTGCTTCCCCCCATCCCTGATCCTGCCTTTTGCCATCAACAGGCAGTTAGATTGCTTCCCCCCATCCCTGATCCTGCCTTTTGCCATCAACAGGCAGTTAGATTGCTTCCCCCCCCCCCCATTTCCGCTGTTGCCGGTCCCAAGCCCGGATGAGAAAGGAGGAGGGTTGGGGTCAGGTTGGCAACCTGGCCTCATAAAAAAAACTCGCCAACCCATATAACATGGTGAAAGAAATGAAGAAAAATTCTATACCGCATCGGTCGTCATGCGTGTTAACAAGGGCCGCGGCGGATGTTGAGGTCCCTGGACATCCGTCGACAAGTGGGCTACAAGTGGACCAGCCAACAAAACGACAAAAATATAGTGCAGATGAAAATCGTGCCATAATGGCCTGTTATTACAACTCAGAGCCAGAAAGAAGAGGTTATTTGAAGCGAATGCATGAACTTTGGAAACAACAATATCCAGATTCAAATGTTAGCGAACAACGACTAGCAGATCAAAGGCGATTTATTATACGAAATAATGTGTTCAGTGAAATTGAACTTGAGAAAATTCAGACAAATTGCCAAATTAAAAAAATAACACCACCAGTGGAAACAACAGAAACTCACAAAACAACTGAAGACATCACACTGGAGCTTCCAACAGAAGAAACTGTTAGTGGAGAAGTAATAGCACCACTACCAGAACCAGTCATGATTGAACCAATTGATGAACTAACTGAAAAACAAAAGGAATTGAAGGACAAAATCATGGAGCATGTACTGTCTAATGAGGAAAGGCAACGTTTACCATCATTAAAAACTGTGCCTAACAAAAACTTGGCACCTATAATGAGAATGGTTAATGCAGTACTTTCAACAATTGAATCGGCATCCATCTTAGAAACAAATCAGTTAATGTACAGTGCAGCTGCAATAGTCACTAATGAACTAGGTTTTAAAAACAAAGCACCTAGTCGCAAGGCAGAAAAAGCATCAAAACCAAAGTGGAAAATTCGACTGGAACAAAAAATAAAAAAACTCAGAACAGATGCTAGCAATTTAAAAAATATGAATGAACAACGGCTAAAAAATAGCAAGATCATGGATCAATTAGCCAGAAGATACAGGCTTGATACAAGGAAAATTGAAGAAGCACTTGAAATTGTAAAACAGCAAATAACAGCAATAGCCAGAAAAATTGAAAGATATGATGCAAGAATCATTCAGTACAAGCAAAATCAGCAATTTCGATCAGATCAAAGACGTTTCTACCAAAGCCTCAATGCAAATGACAATTTCAAAAGTGAAAAACCAGAAAAGCAAGCCACAGTTGAATTCTGGAAAGAACTGTGGGAAAATGCAAAGGATTACAATAAGGAAGCAAAGTGGATACAAGACTTTGAGAAAAGTGTTGGCAAGAAGCAAATGCAAGTATTAGAAATAACAACTGAGATGGTCAAAAATCGAGTAAAAAAAGTAAAGAACTGGACATCACCTGGAAATGACCAATTACATGGTTTCTGGCTCAAATATCTGACCAGTTTGCATGCAATATTGGCCAAGCAACTGAACGAAATGCTACAAAATGGTCAAATTGATGAATGGTTGACAACTGGAAAAACATACTTGATTCAGAAAGATGCAACTAAAGGAACAACACCTGGAAACTACAGACCAATAACATGCTTGCCAACAACCTTCAAATTACTCACCGGGATAATTGCAGATAACATAATGGATTATTTGGAAACAAATAACATCTTGCCAGTAGAGCAAAAAGGCAACAAAAGAAGGAGCAGGGGCACAAAAGATCAGCTCCTAATTGACAAAATGATACTAGAAAACTGTAAGAACAGAAAAACGAACTTGAATATGGTCTGGATTGATTACAAAAAGGCGTACGACTCACTGCCACACAGCTGGATCATCAAATGCTTAGAAACTATTGGCATCAGCAAAAATATTACATCATTCACTGAAAAAGCGATGAAACAATGGAGAACTGTGTTGGCAGTAGGGAATGAGAACTATGGAATGGTTAATATCAAGAGAGGAATTTTTCAGGGAGATTCACTTTCACCCCTCCTCTTCATCATCGCAATGATCCCACTATCAGTAATCTTAAAAAAAATGAAACTTGGATACCAAATAGCCAAAGACGCTGAAAAAATTTCACATTTATTGTATATGGATGATTTGAAACTGTATGGAAAGTCAGAAATAGAAATCCAATCACTGACCAACACAGTCCTAATATTCAGCACAGATATCTCAATGCAGTTTGGCATGGAAAAATGTGCCACTGTATCTATGAAAAGGGGCAAAATCACTACATGTGACGGAATTGAAATGCCCAATGGCCAATTAATTAAATGCAATCAAAATGAAGCCTATAAATATCTGGGCATTCTGCAGTTGGATAACATCAGACATGGAGAAGTGAAAACTATCATTAGAAGAGAGTACACCAACAGAGTTAGGAAAATTTTGAAATCTAAATTAAATGGTGGAAACACCATCAAGGCCATAAATACCTGGGCAATACCAGTCATAAGATACACGGCTGGTATAATTAACTGGACACAAGCTGATTTGGACATTTTGGACCGAAACACCAGAAAACTAATGACAATGCACTACAGTTTACATCCACGTAGTGACACTGATAGACTTTACCTGCCCAGAAAATCAGGTGGCAGAGGACTACTACAAGTAAAGCAAACAGTTGAAGAAGAAAAGCATGCATTGGCGGATTATTTAAAAGAAAGTCAAGAACATCTATTAATTGAAGTAAAGAACAAAAATCTACTGAAGGTCCAACAGACGAAACAAGAATACAGAAAAAATGTGATAAAATCAAGAATGGAGAGTTGGCAAAATAAAGCATTACATGGCCAATTTCTGGAAAAAATAAAAGACAAAGTGGACAGTGAAAAAACTTGGTTATGGTTAACATCTGGTACTTTAAAGAAAGAAACAGAATCATTGATCCTGGCCGCACAAGAACAGGCAATTCGTACAAATGCCATAAAGGCCAAAATTGATAAATCTTCAAATGATGCTAAATGCAGATTATGCAAGGAAGCTGATGAAACTGTAGCCCATGTGCTCAGCTGCTGCAAGAAAATCGCACAGACTGATTACAAATTACGACACAACTCTGTTGCACAAATGATCCACTGGAATTTATGCAAAAATTATAACATCCATACTGCTACAAACTGGTGGGAACACAAGCCTGAAAAAGTCACTGAAAATCAGATGGTCAAGATCTTGTGGGATTTTCGTATACAAACAGACAAGGTACTGGCGCATAATACACCAGACATCACGTTGGTCGAGAACAACAAGGTGACTATAATTGACATTGCAATACCAGGAGATAGCAAGGTCGATGAAAAGGAACACGAAAAAATTGCAAAATACCAGGACTTAAAAATTGAAATCCAACGATTATGGCACAAACCAGCAGTGGTAATTCCAGTAGTGATTGGAACACTGGGTGCTATCCCAAAAGCACTGGAATTACATTTAAAACAGCTCAAAATTGACAAAATCACCATCAGTCAAATGCAGAAAGCCGCACTGCTCGGTTCCGCACATATACTTCGAAAATACATTACGACTTCCTAGGCCCCTGGGTGGGGCTCGACTAGTAATCAATGCCAAATCCGGCGAAACAACTGGCCGCTGTGATACAATTGTATAATAATAATAATAATAATAATAATAATAATAATAATAATAATAATAATAATAATAATAATAATAATAATAATAATAATAATAATAATAATAATAATAATACAACATCAACAACAACAACAAGAGTTGGAAGGGACCTTGGAGGTCTTCTAGTCCAACCCCCTGCTTAGGCAGGAAACCCTACACTACTTCAGCCAAATGGTTATCCAACATCTTCTTAAAAACTTCCAGTGTTGGAGCATTCACAACTTCTGGAGGTAAGCTGTTCCACTGATTAATTGTTTTAACTGTCAGGAAATTTCTCCTTAGTTCTAAGTTGCTTCTCTCCTTGTTTAGTTTCCACCCATTGCTTCTTGTCCTGCCTTGAGTTGCTTTGGAGAATAGCTTGACTCCCTCTTCTTTGTGGCAACCCCTGAGATATTGGAACCCTGCTATCATGTCTCCTCTGGTCCTTCTTTTCATTAAACTAGACACACCCAGTTCCTGCAACTGTTCTTCATATGTTTTAGCCTCCAGTCCCCTAATCATCTTTGTTGCTCTTCTCTGCACTTTTTCTAGAGTCTCAACATCCTTTTTACATCGTGGAGATCAAAATTGGATGCAGTATTCCAAGTGTGGCCTTACCAAGGCATTATAAAGTGGTATTAACACTTTGTGTGATCTTGATTCTATCCCTCCGTTAATGCAGCCTTTTATTCTTCAAACAGGAGTGCTTGGACTGAATCCTCTCAATTCTATTCCATTTCATAGTCCCATCTCCCCACCTGGAGAGTTTCTTGCTCTCTTAGATACACCAATGGGGACCATTTTTCCCCCCTGACCAGCTTCTCTCTGTGTCCTGTCATCTCACTATCCAAAGCCATTTCTTCATTTTTTTTATTGTTGGAGGTAAAAAGAAAAAAAAAACCAAATGACTGATATGAATATTCATTGCTCAGGCTATTCAATTAGCCTTCCATATTTGCTCATGTCACACTGTGCAATTAATTTGTTTCCACGTAAGTCATTTTCTCGTAAGGCTGTGCCACACCGATTCCTTTCCAAAAAAGGGGCACTTGCTAAATAATTGCAAACAAATACGACATTTTTTTTTGTCCCTCTAAGGCAACTTTTTGGAATGAAATCTGAAGCAACGAGCAACCTGAATGATCTAACTTTAAATATGGAAGGTGAAAACAACAAAGAAAATAAACTTTCTGAATGCAGTTACAATTGACAATGCCAGTGAGAAAAGCTCCGTTTAAACACAGAAAGAGAACATGACATACGTGCACACTTCAAACCCAAGACTACACTAAGACAGAAGCTTGTCCACCCCAAGGATAAAACACCCAGACACAAACTGAGCAATGTAAGATATGCAGTACGAGGCAGTGAGATGTGCAGATCTGTACATTGGGGAAACAAAACAACCACTTCACAAACGCATGGCGCAACATAGGAGAACAAACCCATCAGGACAAGATTCAGCGGTCCATCTGCATTTAAAAGACCCAGGCCACTCTTTTGAAGACAGCAAAGTCCACATTTTGGACAGACAGAACCACTGGTTTGGAAGAGGGTCAAAGGGGCCATCTATGTCAACATTGAACAGCCCTCTCTCAACAGATACGACATCATCTATCTCCAGTCTACAACACAGATCCTTTCAGCAGTTCCAATAAGACTCCACACCCATTTGCACCATTCAGGTGACCCTGAGGACACAGACAAACCTCCAAGTGGCCTAAACGACTCTCTAAAAGAATGCAAATGACCAGCTGTCTGCAAGGAGTATAAATCCTTCCATTCCCCACCATCCAGTCAGAGCTGAAGAAACTTCTGGGATGAGAAGCGAAACGTCTTCAGGGAAGTTGCCTCTTGGAAAAGCACCTTTGGGTTGCCTTCTTTCATTTTATCATATCTATCAAAGGCTGACAGAATTTTCTGAAGCATACCAAAGCAAACAAAGGCACATATTGCTATCCAGGACTATTATATTTTAGCAGAGATGTATAGTGGGGTAAGTCTCTATACCCGTGATGGTGAACCTGTGGCACGCGGAGCCATATCGGTGGGCATGCGAGCTCAGGTCCAGCTGATATTCGGGCCTTCTGGGCCCACTGGGGGTCGGGAAACAGCCTGTTTCCAGTCTCTGGAAGGGGTGGGGAGTCCAAAAATATTTCACAAGAAGAGTCCTCCACTCCTCTACTCGCAACAGAATTCCTTATTCCACCAGACTTGAAATTTTGGCCTTAGATAGCTTAGAACTTCATTGCCTTCGATCTGATCTAAATGTAGTTCATAAAATCATCTGCCACAATGTCCTTCCTGTCAATGACTACTTCAGCTTCAACCGCAACAATACACGAGCACGCAATAGATTCAAACTTAATGTAAAGCGCTCCAAACTCGACTGCAGAAAATACGACTTCAGCAACAGAGTGATC
The DNA here is from genome assembly GCA_023053685.1 of Diadophis punctatus similis. Taxonomy (NCBI): domain Eukaryota; kingdom Metazoa; phylum Chordata; class Lepidosauria; order Squamata; family Dipsadidae; genus Diadophis; species Diadophis punctatus. The sequence continues at coordinate 1,424,803 of JALIGW010000068.1, forward strand.
AATGCCTGGAATGCACTACCTGGCTCTGTGGTTTCTTCCCCAAACCCCAAAAACTTTAACCTTAGACTGTCTACTGTCGACCTCTCCCCATTCCTAAGAGGTCTGTAAGGGGCGTGCATAAGCGCACCACTGTGCCTATCGTCCCTGTCTTACTGTCCTATTGCCTAATTTACCTGTACCTACTTTGTTAATGTTTATGTTTATACCAATACCTACTATCTTGTACATGTTTGACAAACAAATAAATGCATAAATTTATTTCAGATGAGTTCTTAATAACAGCACCTTGTGTTCAATGATTGAAACATTAATCAGAAAAAGCTTGGCTAACTGCAAGACCTCACCAAATCCACTACCTTCTTGACTCTATGGAATTGGGTAGGATCTAAATCTTGGATATTAAATAAATAAAACCTGGATTATTTTCATTTTCAAGCTCTTTTATCTGCCTCCCAGAGGATAATTAGGGCCATCTGCAAAACAAGGAGAAGACCAATGTTGCGTCTCTTAGCATCTTCATCCCATTTCCTTATTTCTGATGTCCATATCCATATCTGCCTCAATGTCCTACCTGTTAATGACTACTTCAGCTTCAACCGCAATAATACACGAGCTCACAATAGATACAAACTTAATGTAAACCGCTCCAGACTTGATTGCAAAAAATTCGACTTCAACAACAGAGTGGTCAATGCCTTGAACACTTTACCTGACTCAGTAGTTTCTTCCCCTAACCCCAAAAACTTTAACCTCGGATTATCTACCATCGACCTCACCCCATTCCTAAGAGGTTGGTAAGGGGCGTGCATAAGCGCACAATCGTGCCTACCGTTCCTGTCCTAATGTTCACATATATTCATACCTCTTTTACTCTTATTCATGCTTGTACTATTACATATATATTCAATCATGTTTTACTGTTTATACTTTGCTTATAATCATATATGCTTGACAAATAAATAAATAAATAAAATAAATAAATATAACTCTTCATCTGGCAGCTTGAAAAAGCGAGCCACTTACATTTTCTGTTCCTGAGCTGGTGTCACTCCACAATTGCAAGTGTCATAATATGGAATAATGTCAGAGAAGGGGGAAAGGGCTATCTGAACTGGATTGCAATATCACTATTTAATTTAAGGATGGTTTCATGGGTCATAGCTATTTGGCCTACGGTTTATGAAGTAACCCAGAATAGTTTACGACATGAGCCACAATAACCTGAATTCACACACTACGACGAGCTATAAATTATTCTTTCTAGTCCACAGTGGTGAGGGTGACACAGCAAAGTAAGCCAAATCACACAAGTGACATTATAGCTTAGCATGTTATAAGAACCATGTCTAAATGATAACCTTTCATAGCCCCAGTGCATTTATATCTGCAGTCAAGTTGATGGCCCTAATGAAGCATGGAACATTATCTATAGAAAGGTCATTTTCAACGATTATCCTTTGTCAAACGTAACACATTTGGGCTCCTGGCTAGAGCCAGATTGTAAGAACTGACAATGTTACTTTATAAATATTAGAGCCGGAAGTCCACTCTGGGTGACTTGCTCCATGCTCAAAAAGGGTTCTGTGAACCATCGTATGTTCCCGAAGCTGCAGCAATGCCAGTTCCAGTTAATAGTAGGAATTTGTCTTTTTCTATCTCTCAAGATGCAATGCCAATTGAGTAACAAGCCATCATGAGCTCAAATCAGGCAGAACTAGCAAAAATGCCCAGATCCATCTGTAGACAAATGGCGTGGTTGGCTAACTCAACATTTTCAACCAATAAGAAGGTGTTCCCCAAATCTAAGAATACACAGAGTATTTTCCAGTCTTCCAAAACCAATGAGATATGGTGATAATCTTACAAGAGTCGCCAATATGCTAGTGGACCAATGCTTTTGCCCTTGTGGTCTTGGATAAGTGGAAGATATTAAACATTATGTTCGATTTAGATAGTTCTTATGACTACACTTGAGCTCAAATTTTTTATTGCTAAGCAAGACAGTTGTTAAATGAGTTTTGCCCCATTTTATGACCTTTCTTCCCACAGTTGTTAAGTGAGTCACTTAACTCAATCACTTGTCGGAAGGTCGCAAAAAGAGATCACATGACCCCGTACCCCAGGACGCTGCAACCGTCATAAATATGAGTCAGTTGCCAAGGTCCCTCTTTTGATCACGTGACTATGGGGATGCTGCCGTGGTCGTAAGTTTGAAAAACGGTCATAAGTCACTCTTTCAGTGCTGTTGCAACTTTGAATGGTCACTAAATGAACTGTCGTAAGTCGGGGACTAGCTATACCCAAATTCTCACATCGCCATCTTAACTGGGAGTTAAGGAGATAGTTTTCCATGCAAAATAAACATTTCTCCAATGGAACATGTCTGTAATTGCACATTTTTGAACAGACAGTATTTCAAATTATGGGAGAGAAGGATTCATCAGCTAATTCTTTTAAGACATGTTGAGACAACTGTTAACTATCACATGACCATTGGACGTACTACTTGCAAATTCTGAAAATGATACTGCAAAATGATGATTAGGCAAAACACAAGTTATCTATCTTAGCTCAAATGCATGAGAATTACTTATAGTGTTTGTTTTTCTTCTATAAATCAGATGTACTGATTTTAAAAAAAACCACCTCAGAAGTATGTTCCGTAAGATCATGGCATAAATACCGTACATATTTAAAACAAAATTTTACTCCGAACACGTTGCTTTCAGTCCGAAAGAAAACAATATTAGATGCAAAACTGCCAAAAAAAATTGTTATAAAAAAACCAGGAAAGTTACAAACTAATAAAATGTACTCCAAACTATAATTTGAGGGAAAATCAATATAAAATGTTTTACAGATGGTATATAACTCTGTCAATGATCACTAAGTGAGCTGTCAATGATCAGTGAGCTGTTGGATAGTATTGGTTGGCCTGTTGTATGGATGTTTGAGTGGTTCAGAGTGGGGAATTCGTGGTGGGTGGGACTTGTTTTTAGGGACTGCTATGTGTGTTGGGACTGGCCTTGAAGCGTTATGTGAATTTCGTTGTATGGGTGTACTGTGTATATATGTACAATGACAATTAATTATTATTATTAAGGTTAGACAAATTGTATCACAGCAAATGTTGGAAGTGCTACCCAAAAGAAGAAACATTTTTTCCACAGGTGGTGGAAAAACTCACAAGCATTGGAAGGAAATCAAATCATTCAGAATTCTTTGAATATAAAATTCGAACTGCAACCATAAATATTTTTATTGGGAACATTTCCAGAAAGTATACATGAAAAGAATCACGACTATTAAGATGTACTCTGATAGAGATGAGGATGAACTTGGAAAAACACTTCGCTCGTAGTCCAAGATTTGGGAGACCAAAATTGGAGAATATGCAACAATCGAATAGAAACCTGACTAAATTAAAACAGGAATGATTCCTTTACAAGCCACACATCACATAGCAAGGCAGATTCAGACAATTGGAACTTAGTTTCTAGAAAACGAGTAAAGATACCAGTCAAAAGAGCAGAGGGAATAACTTCAACTGATAGTAGCAATAGCCTCCAATGTTTAACATTCGAAGTACGGTACAAATATTTAGATATTTCATATTTAGATTTTAGCAGTTGAGGAAAAATGGATGAAAGGTGAGCATGAATTATGAAAACTCTCCCCACCCCCTGAATATTTTCATTATATTAGTAATTGTTTACCTTCTTTATTCTTGTGTGATTTCTATCTAAATAATCTGTCCAAAGCCTCAACAGCAAAAATAATTATGAGCTAGAAGATTCAAGACAGATAATGCTGGCTTCAGATATCTCAGCTTTGACTGTTATATTTGTACTCTGAATCTTCATTAGCTTTCAAACCGCAGTTAACTTAGAAAGACTGCTTAAACCCGCTTTCCTAACTCTATATGTGTTTTAGTTTGTAATATTCCAATAAATGTTTACCTCATTTTTATGTTGGTTTTGCCAAGCAGTGACTTCCTTCAAAAAGAACTTTTGCTTGTTGATAATATTTAAATTCCTTCCCTTTGATCCTACATCTAGAGATAAATTCTTTAGAACTCTATTGTATTCTTAAAAAAAATATTTTCTCTTATCTTCATTCATTTCAACTTCATAAGCTAGCCAGCTTTTCTCTGGATCTTTTCTTATCACAGGAAAAAGTTCTTTTCTCATTATTTCTCCTGAGGTGGGAAAAGAGTGAAACAGAAAAAATGCGGGTTTAAAAAGCAATCTTTGTTGACAAGGAGTTAAGACTCAAACAATTGTCTTCCCACATACCTCTAGCCTTAGAAGCAGGATTAAGGGTTTATGTGTGTTTGTGTGTGTGTGTTTGTGCATATGCATAAATGCATATAAACATTTGCCAGTGCAAACGCTTTTATCCAATTGAGAGGACAGCAAGCTGCTGGAAAAATAAAACTTCTGGACCTATAAAAAACAAGATATTATATCAGAATGTGAGAAAAAATGGAGGTCAACGATTGTAGATTATAAAACTAAATATTATTCCTTTTCACTTCGTCTCTCAATATGCTTCGCAAAACAGCGGCCGCCATTAACTTAAGGAAATAATAATTTCCTCAGTCAGAGAGCTTCTCATTCGCAGGGGTGGATAAAAAAAATCAATTCTTGCTTTTACATGTAGACTTACGGCTACAATTGAGCCCCAAATATCTGGTGCTGAGTGACAGTTTTGTCCCATTTTATGACCTTTCTTGCCTTCGTTCTTAAGTGAATCATTGCCATCGTTAAGTTAGTAACCCGGTTGTTGAGTGAATCTGGCTTCCCCATGGACTTCACTTGTCAGAAGGTCGCAAAAGGGGATCGCTGCAACCGTCATAAGTACATGCCAGTTGCCCAGCGTCTGAATTTTGATCACGTGACTGTGCGGATGCTGCAACAGTCATGAGTGTGGAAAACAGTCATAAGTTATACTTTTCAGTGCCGTTGTGACTTTGAATGATCACTACATGAATGGTTGCAAGTCAAGGACTGACTACCTGTATCTGAATTTTATGCAACTATTTTAAAGTTTACACTATCCTAATCATCCATCTTCATTTCTTTTCTCTATTGTCACATACTATATGTAACCTATCAAGTATTTTAGCAATCTGTGTTTTTAGGATTTTATTTATTCATTTATTTATTTATTTATTTGGAGATTCTTCTATGCCGCCTTACTCCCTAAGGACTCAGGGCGGCATACAGCATTTTAAAGAACACCAAACAATAAAATCATTTAAAAACAATTTTTTAAAAAGTTAAAAAGGACATACAACAGCATGCATACATGGGGGAGACCTCAGATGTAAAATTGTCTCAGACCCCTGCCTGCAGGAAGAGTGACGGGATAGGAATTTATTCCTACTGAGGCGATGTATAGATCTTGTTCCCTTGATGTCATTCTTACTTAGAAAATAAAACCGAGATTTAATTCTAATTAACAAAATATTGATTCCAGTATAAAAGTAACAAAACATAAACATTAATAAGCTACATTTTCTCAGTTAAGAATTCACGTCTGCCTCGGGCGAGGCTTGCAGGAGAAGAAGAAAGGAGGAGACAAAACTCCTGGAATGCACACATGCGCAGAAATACATGTCACATGTCTGCTTGATTAGAAAATACAGTAGATCTAGAAATATAGTAGAAAACTAAGAAATATAGCACAGAAGCTCAACTGGCAATATATTCACATCGTGACAAAGAGCCATGTCTTAATGGATTTTCGGAAGGCCAGCAAGGTGGGGATGATTCGGATCTCTGGGGGGAGTTGGTTCCAGAGAGCAGGGGCCCCCACAGAGAAGGCCCTCCCCCTAGGGCCCGCCAATTGGCATTGTTTGACTGACAGGATATACTTTTTGTTAAAATTCTCTCTTATGTATTTCTCCTCATTATTCTTATATTGTTAGTTCAGCTTTGGAAATTTACATATTGCCTTCCTTTGTGCTGGTAAATGACCATGATTAAGTCTTTTAAAATAATAATGGTTAACGGAAGGATTTGAAGATTGACGTGATGTTTAGCTCAACCTGTTGACTGCTTTTTCTTCTTTCTTCTGTTATAAACATATAATTTATATACATGCATTTATTTATTTATTAGTGAGACTTATATACTGCCTCATAGTGCAAGCACTCTCTAAGCGGTTTACACCAGGAAGCAAGGCATATTTATATTGCCCCCAACAATCTGGGTCCTCATTTTACCTACCTCAGAAGGATGGAAGACTGAGTCAACCCTGAGCCGGTGAGATTTGAACAGCAGAACTGCTGATCAGTCAGCTAAAGTAGCCTGCAGTACTGCACTCTAACTGCTGTGCCACCTCACTCTTCAAGAAAATTGGAGATATGAAGGGAACGTTTCATGCAAAGATGGGCATGATAAAGGACCAAAATGGCAGGGACCTAACAGAGGCAGAAGAGATTAAGAAGAGGTGGCAAAATTACACAGAAGAACTATTGATGTTCATCCATCGTATTCGAAGAAGACCTTGACATCAATACAGGACTTGGGTGTGTGTGTCAAGACTTGCGTGTGAATTGGATTAAAGTGAAGGAGAGGTGTGCATAGTCGGCCTCACTCTCTCTTCCCAGATTCCATCTTGCTCCAAATAGCAGGACAAGAGTCGAGACAGTTGGAGATGGGCTGGGCGCAGTGGTTGACCAGGACGTCTTTCGTGTCTTGCCGTGCTCTTAGCGTACCACATCGCTTGCAGAGACCGCCTTCATGACCGTTGTCCTATTCTAGTAGGTTTCATCCGCTCAGTCCGCCAGAATCTGTCTTCACATGCTCGGGATAGACAAATCCCTATCTCACCGAAGGCCGATGACCCAACGGCTACTCTCAACCTGGTTTGGACAGCCTGTTGAAACTGTTGCCCGGGGTATAGCCGCTGTGCATGCTACAGCTACTAGGAGCCACAGGTGAGAGCTGAGTGACAGGTGGGGACCAAAGGTGAAGGAGCTGCCCTAAAAGCTGCCCTAAAATGAGCTGCCATAAAAGGACATGACATGCCTCTATTCACGTGCCCAAAATTCTGCCAACTTTAGGAAGAACAACTTAGCAAAACAAAAATGTGTTATGGGAGACTGGAAATGCTTCTGTGATTTAACACATCGAACAATAAAAGAGTGCAAAGATTGTTCTGAGAATATTCTCAAAAAGTTGACGTGGTTATGAGGATGTGTCTGAAACGCCACCTATTTTTAAATGTGATGAACATATAAAAAATTTAAGCAGAATGTTGATGGGCACCATCTTGATTTTTTAACCATTGTATGTGGAGACCCCTTTTAACAGAAGGCCTTGTTTCCAAAAATTTCTACTGCTTTAAAGGACAGATTAACAGAGTTGGAAGGGACCTTGCAGGTCATCTAGTCCAACCCCCTGCCCAAGCAGGAGACCCTACATCTGCTTCTACCTAGGATTGAACTCACAACCTCCTGATTGCGAGGCAAAAGCTCCACCTCTAGGCCACAGCAGCAGCTGTAAACCTTCCAAATGTCAACAGGAAAATAATAATAATTAGGAATCTAACCTTTTAGGATTTATTTGTGTATGTATCTTACAAGAAAGAGCAGATATCTGGTAGATAAAATTGAAATAATGGTAGAGGTTCTCTTTTTATATATAAAAATGTGTGCTTTCTAAGTGCTAATGGTATCGGTTTTGTTTTTGGTTTTTTGTACCAAAAAAAAAAGGAGAAAGAAAATGGCAGGGAACTCTCCTTGGTACTGAACTGCTAATAGCTGAAATGTTTCTTTAGTGGCCATTAAACAGATGGAAGGTAAAAAAATAAAATAAAGACACCCTTGAGCTGAATTGAACTCCTGATAACTTTGTGGACACAAACATGCAGTTTTCTTGGAAACAGCATTGAAGTGGTTGGCATAACTTTCTTTTTAGATATTTTTTTCACCCATTGTTAGCTACCTCCCTGAACTTTCACATAGTCCCACAACTGAGTGTTAACCAGGATTGACCCTGTTTAACGTCCATACACCGCCCAAGGTTAGTTAAGTGCTTTATTGCTTTAGTAAATAATTCTTGCTCACTCTTTGCAGCAGGATACATTCATAAGTGAGGGCGAAGTCTAAATTTATTGAAATTTAGGAGCTGCCCAAATTTCAATGGCCTTTGGGTGGTCATTTCTCTTCTGCTATTTTCCTGTTTCATTTCATCTTTAGCCTTTAGAGCCAACCTGTGGAAGACATTGGATTAAGACTTCCCTATCAGAAGAAGTCAGTGTTGGCCTGGCCATTAGACAGAAGGAATCGATGGCAGGTTATGAGAGATGGGGTGGAAGACAGAACAGTTGCTTGTGCACCCACTGAAGAAGGCAATTCTTGTTCTGAGCTAGGCTTCCTGATAATTAATAAAGCACAAACGGAGTCCCAAAAACCTCTTTATTTTAACGGCTGTGAATTATGTTCATTCCCAGCTGTAATAAGTCCCAAACAATGTTAATGAGTCCGACAGAAGTCTTTCAGAAGAAGGCTAATATCACCAACCTTTATCTATCTTGAGACACTGCCAAAGACCTAATTGGCAAGGAGCTTTGCAAGGCCAAACAGAGCACGGAGTCAGAACCAAAATGCTGAGAGACAAATTGAACAAAGTTGCTTCCTGCAATGAGCTCATCCGTTTGTGCCACTTTTATAGCCTATGGGATGGGCCAATCATCTCCAAGCCTTACTCCTGAGTAGTCCTTTTCCTCCATAACTGTTGTTGCCTTCTGGCAGCTCTGTGCATGCACACATTGGGAACAGGCTCCCCGTTCCTCTGCCTCGCTCATGTCAGCCTCTGGAGGCTCCGGAGTCAGCACAGACCTCCCAGATGGCCCGGGCCCCATCTCTGGCTCCAACACAGAGCCTTCTCCAGACTCCAGGCCTGGCCCATGATCCTCCCCAGCCTCCTCGCTGTCCGACTCTGCTGCCAGCTCCGCAGGCTGCTGGTGGACCACAACAATTCTGTCACCCAGTTCACTAAAATTCAACTCCTGGCTCTGGAAAATGCTAGACTAACAAACATTCTGAACGTCGAAAAAAGACCAAGCACGCGACCGCTGCAAGGAATGGAAACATCAGAATAAAAATTGATGGTGAAGAGATAGAATGCGTGGAAAAAATCACTTTCTTAGTGTTGCAGATCCCTCAAAGTCCAGAAATAAAACGTTGGATTTCACTGTGTCACATAGCAATGATAAACTTGAGCCAGCTATGGAGAAGAAAGGATATCAGCCTGGCATCCAGATGTAGGTTAATCCGCTCTATTGTGTTCCCCACAATTACCTCTGGTTGTGAAAGTTGGACCTTAAAAAAGCAAGACGGGAAGAAAATTGACTCTGAGCTGTGGTATTGGAGAAGGCTCCTGCGTATTCCTTGGACTAACAAGCAACTCCTGGAGGGCATAATACCAGGCATGTCACTGGGAGGCAAAAATCACGAAACTGCGTCTCACTTACTTTGCCCATGTCGTGCAGGGGAATTCACGGGAGAAAGAGATTGTGTTGGGAAGAGTTAGCGATGAAAGGAAACCAAGGCCATCAAAGAAGACGGTGTGGTTGGACACCCTCAAAGCGGACACCAAGAGCACAGAACAACTCAAAGAAGTAGTGCAAGAAGGGAAGACATGCAGAGACCTGGTCCAGAGTATCACCAGGAGTTGGAGACAGCCGAATGGATAACGTCATCATCAACAGGAAACATTTAGGGGGAAAGAAAATGGAATTGCACTTCGGGTAAAGCAGGGGTCTCCAACTTTGGCAACTTTATGACTTGTGGACTTCAACTTCCAGAATTCCTCAGCCAGCATGCGCTGGCTGAGGAATTCTGGGAGTTAAAGTCCACAAGTCATAAAGTTGCCAAAGTTGGAGACCCCTGGGGTAAAGGTTTATTCTATTCTCTAAAAGATAATACAATACAACCGAGAACTTAGAGCCGAGGTGGTGCAGCGGTTAGAGACAGGTACTGCAGGCCACTTTAGCTGACTGTGATCCGCAGGTCAGCGGTTCAAATCTCACCGGCTCAAGGTTGACTCAGCCTTCCATCCTTTCGAGGTAGGTAAAATGAGGACCCAGATTGTTGGGGGCAATATAAATATACATTGCTTACTGGTGTAAACCGCTTAGAGAGTGCTTGCACTGTGAGGCGGTATATACATCTCACTAATAAATAAACAAATAAATAAACTTGGAAAATATCTTCATTGGTGGGTTTCTGATGCGTCACTTGCAAGTGGGAGAGCTCTGCAGCCTTCATTGAACAACGCAACGTCCTCATTTGAAGAATTAATTTTGCTAAAAGAATTTCAGTTGCCAGATTACTGTAACTATTCCGGAAGCTTTTCAAATCAATAAGTCAAGCCTATAGTAATAATAATAATAATGAAAAGGTTCTGGTGATACCATCCATAGTATTAGTTTATGTTGCATCATTTAACAGAACATTCACCTTCTATCACCTCTCTCCCTCAGTGGACGATCTGTCTGTGACTAGAATGACTAATTGCATTTTTATTGCTGGAATATTAGAATTTTCTTGCTCTTTTTCAGGCTGCAGATTTTACTCATATAGACTTTGGGATGGGGGAAGTCGCTATGAAATCCCCCAAGCAATGTCCTTCCCCAATGAATGATATTATCTGTCAGGATCTCCACAGTCGGCCTGGCACTTTGCTCAGCTCCTGCCATCAAAAGGGAAGGGAGGGGGCAGGTGTTGGGGCAACCCACACCTGTGTATCAAATGTTGGGAAATGGGGAGGGGGAAATGACGACAGAAGAAAGACAGATCGGCAAACCGGCTTGTATCAGGGTCTTCAAGGCCCTCTGCCCTGAGAATGGAATGTAACCAGTTTGACACCTTAAGAGTTTCTCAAAACATCTTACTGGCATCACATTGGCTGGTCATGGGTTGGGGGGGAGGGATTGGGAGTTGGAAAGTAAATAACTTTGGATTTTGCACGGGAACACCAGATTCCGCCTGACTTTGCTGCAACAGGGTTTCTTTCAATAAAAGTTCCTTTGCTTCAACTAAATGGAGTCCCGAGACCTACTTTCCTGAGAGAGTAAACTGGGGTAAACAGATCTGACAATATCATTGATAGATTATGTGCTGTCAAGTGAGTGTTGACACTTGGCCATCACAAAGATGGACCTTCTAGGGGTGATCTGCTCCCAAGCTGGTCCCAAATGTCTCCACCATCCCAGTTATACCCTTGCTGCTGAACTTAACAGATTAACAGAGTTGGAAGGGACCTTGCAGGTCATCTAGTCCAACTCCCTGCCCAAGCAGGAGACCCTATATCTGCCTCTACCTAGGATCAAACTCACAACTTCCTCATCTTCTATTTCCTTCTACGCTTCTTAGCACGATGGGTTTCCCCAGGGAGCCAAGTTTGTTTGTTTGTTTGTTTGTTTGTTTGTTTGTTTGTTTGTTTGTTTGTTTGTTTGTTTGTTTGTTTGTTTGTTTGTTTGTTTGTTTGTTTATTTATTTATTTATTAGTGAGACATATACCGCCTCATAGTGCAAGCGCTCTCTAAGCGGTTTACACCATTAAGCAATGTATATTTACATTGCCCCCAACAATCTGGGTCCTCATTTTACCTACCTCGGAAGGATGGAAGGCTGAGTCAACCTTGAGCCGGTGAGATTTGAACCGCTGACCTGCGGATCACAGTCAGCTAAAGTGGCCTGCAGTACTGCTCTCTAACCGCTGCGCCACCTCGGCTCTTTTTTGCATAATGAATCTGAAATATGATAATTTATGCCCGGTCATTCGTGCCTCAAGCGCAAAACTCTGGATTCCTGTGTTCTTTGACTCATTGTTTCTTGTTGGTTTGATATTTATAATATTCTCAAGGATCTTCTTCAAAGCCAGACTTGGGAAGCGTCAATCCTCTTTTTTTATCTTGCTTGTTCAAAGTTCAATTTTGATTTCCATAAATAACCAGGAGCCTGAGAACACCTTCTCCAACTAATTTTATCAACAGGCATAAGAGGCAGCTGACTTCGTAGAATATCACAGGAAAATCTTTGTCTGCCCCAGTCAGATCTTCGTAAGTATGAACATGCCACAGGATTTGGGTAACTTTTCCAAGCTCTTCATTGCTACGCAGTCTAAAGTGATTCACTTAACAACTGTGGCAAGGGAGGTTGTAAAATGGGACAAAACTCACTTAACAAATTAATGTCAGACACATTGGGCTTAATTGTGATTGTAAAACAAGGACTATCTGTATTAAAAGTAGAATTCACATTTTAATATTCAGAATGCTGTAATTCTTTCATAATGGATTCTTTAACTTTCCCATAATAAATGCCTCATTTGACATTTCTAGATTCCTTCCAGTTTGTCTCCTTGGATTAAGCCCAGCATTGTTGGGGAGAATCTGACCTAGAGATAAAAAAAAAGACAATAATGGATCGTGGCCAAGTACTGTAGTTGACAAATTAGATCTGAAGTAGAGATTCCAGGGGAACACTTTTGTTGTATACAATTCTTGCTATGCCTCAGGAAAAAGAAATTATTTTAATACATCAGTGTACTTCAAACTTGACTATGAAAAAAGTATTTTTTAAAACCATCTTCCCGTAAACTAACCAAACGAATTAGTTCTTCAGAAACTTTGTGGGAAACCCTTGGGGGGGAAAAGTGCTTCAGAATGCATGGAAACTCATGCAAGGCACCTCTCTTTATCTGTTTAAAGCAGCCATGTTTTTTGCAGCTCATGGCTGCTTCAGAAGTCAACTTTACGGACATGCACACACACAGCTAGTTGGCTGTTCATACATCACATAAAAACGCAACCAGGAAGAACTTTTCAAAGCAGCTGCTCAAACATGGGGAAAGACACGGCTGCTTTCATAGGCCCAAAGGGGAGCTTGGTCTTTATTTTTCTGTGTACTCAAGAGCTTCTTTCAAAGGGTTGACCCAGCCTTAGCTATTCAGCTACATCACCAAGTAGCAAACTGGAGGATTTGGTTTGCAGAAGACAAGCTGTAAGAGGAAGAGGATGTTTTCATCTTCTCTTGCTAGCATGTTTCCTTGGTCAACTGCTCTCTCCGACCAATCCTGATGGCATATTTTCTGCACTGAATGTGAAATAATGATGTGTGGATATGTGCATATGTGGGCATTTCTCTCTCTCTCTCTCTCTCTCTCTCTCTCTCTCTCTCTCTCTCTCTCTCTCTCTCTCTCTCTCTCTCTCTCTCTCTCTCTCTCTCTCTCTCTCTCTCTGTGTGTGTGAGAGAGAGAGAGAGAGAGAGAAACAGAGAGGGGGAGAGGGAGGGAGAGAGGGGGAAGGGAGAGAGAGAGAAGGAGGGAGGGAGAGAGGGAGGGAGAGAGGAGAGAGAGAGGGAGGAAGAGAAAGAAATAGAGGAAGGGAGGGAGAGAAAGGGAGAGAGGGAGAGAAGGAGGGAGAGGGAAGGAGGGAGGGAGGAAGAGAGAGAAGGAGAGGGAGAGAGGGAAAAGGAGAGAATTAGGGAGAGGGAGAGAGAGAGGGAGGGAGGGAGGGAGAGAGAGAGAGGGAGGGAGGGAGCGGGAAGAAGAGAGAGAAAGGGAGAGAGAGAAAGAGAGGGGGAGAGAGGGAGAAAGGGAGAGAGAGAGGGAGGGAGGGAGGAAGAGAGAGAAAGAGAGGGAGGGAGGGAGGGAGAGGGAGAGAGAAGAGGATGGCTCTTCTCTTTTTAGAACACCTTTGTGTACTTCACTTATATTTTACAAAAAAAAAAAAAACCTTCAAACCCCCATCATGTTGTCCTATAACTTGTGAAAAAGTAGAAGACCCCAGAAGAAGAGAAGCCAGAGATAAAAAATGGGGGTAAATTGGAGTAGCGAGAATTTATCCATTGTCCTTGCTGCCATATTTAAGAGGTGGAGATTTGGAAATAAACCTCACGACGACGTTATTAATAGGGAGAAAATCTACACCTCGCTTCATTGTTAAACCCGTCCGTGTCTTTGTTTTGGTAGATGGATTTGCGCGTCAAATGCAGCTGCTGCTGGGAGACGAGATGCTGGATGAGCAATACGGGCGGTTCTGCAGAGCTGGTGGAAATCTGAAGCCAATGGCGAACTGCTCTTTTCACAGCGCATAAAGAAATAAATAGCTCCTCTGGAAATAACTCACAGTCTAATTTTAGATCAAACATGAATGGGAGGCAAAACAGAAGGGGAGGGGAGGGATGGTGCCTCGAATTATTGGAGCTTACGCCAGTCATTCAGCTTCTGGTTGAGTCATACGCAGATCGCAAGAGCTGAACGAGAGCCCTATTTATAAGGCCTTAGATCTATAAATAGCAAGATACGAACAATGACATAGTGGCTTCACAACCTTGCACACAATTAAATGTAGTTAGGGGCAGATAATAAATCCAAGCCGTCCATCGGATTGTTAAGGAATTGCTGCAAATGCATTTGAAAAAGGCTTTTAACAGGCTGGAGAAGTCCCCGTTATATTTCAAAATCACTCCGCTAGTGTAAAAACGGTGTTGCTTTTTGAAAGTTGGGAGGGAAGAATGCTCTACAACAGAGGAGACAGGTGAGGTCCCCACAATCTGCTGGCCTCCAGATAGGAGGGGACGACACCTACTAGATTTACTGCCAGCTGTTGTCCCAATTTATCTGGCTTTGGGATTAGAGAGGAGTGAGCTAAACTAAAGAGCTAATAAGTTGTCCTCTGTTTGGAGATGATAAGATTGTTGTCTTTATAGAGCAAGAAGAGTCTGTGGAAAAGGACAGTCATCTCTACCAAACATCCCCAAACTACCAATAAAGCAAAATATTGGCAGCTCAGGTTTGAAACGATGAGCGCTTGGTGCTCTCTGAGCTTGGTAGTTTTCTTGCAGATGTTTCATGCCTCAAAATAGGTAACATCATCAGTGCTAGCACAGAGGACTAGATCCTCCATCCATCCCTAAACTATGGAATCCTCAAATTTGGATTACTGAATCCAACTTTGGTCGCCACAATATAAAAAAGATGTTGAGAGTCTGGAAAGAGTGCAGAGAAGAGCAACAAAGAGGATTAGGGGACTTAGGAGGCTAAAACATATGAAGAACGGTTGCAGGAACTGGATATGTCTAGTTTAATGAAAAGAAGGACTAGGGGAGACATGATAGCAGTCTTCCAATATCTCAGGGGCTGCCACAAAGAAGAGGGAGTCAAGCTATTCTCCAAAGCACCTGAGGGCAGAACAAGAAGCAATGGGTGGAAACTAAACAAGGAGAGAAGCAACTTAGAACTAAGGAGAAACTTCCTAACAATTTGCCAGTGGAACAAATTGCCTTCGGAAGTTGTGGGTGCTCCATCACTGGAGATTTTTAAGAAGAGACTGGACAGCCACCTGTCTGAAATGATATAGCGTCTCCTGCTTGAGCAAGGGGTTGGACTAGAAGACCTCCAAGGTCCCTTCCAGCTCTATTCTGATTGACAATTCTAGGTTGGCAGATCACTTTCAAACCTGAAACCCGAAGCGCAGATCACTTCCAAATCGAGCAGACTGAAATGGTGATAGGACCAGCGAAGAGCCCATCCATCTGACATAGTTATAAGTGGCGAGAGCTGAGGTGTGCTTTAAAATAAGGATTTTTTTTAATTGGATTCGAAATCAATTAAAACCCCATTAGAAACATAATTTTAGTCATACAAATCATGAAATAATCTCTTTTACTATAAGCTATAAAACCAAGGGAGCCTACCTAATTGATGAGGTAAGTTACAAGAGCAAAACCACATACTTTTCCATGCTTCAGACGTGGCACCTTTTCTTCTTCAGCCCGGCAAATCCAAAATCTGAAGAGAGCTTCACCAGAATTAATATCACTGTGGACATCTATACACAAGGTAGCCTTCAAAACATATTGCGTGGCTCCTGTAGGAGAGAACCTCCACCTGAATTTCAAAGGAAGTTCAGAGGCGGCTTGTATCTCCAGCTAAGGCAGAATTTGGTTAATTATATGTTTTATTGAACAAGGCGGAGTCAGCTAAGTTTCGATAACTTTCTTAAGCTGTAAGCCAGGAGCAATGCATGATTTCCATGGGCTCAAAAAGTCCGTAACGGTCTTTGCATCAGATGTCAAGGACCGAACTACAAGGGCCGAAGACCATTTTGGGAAGGAAGGGTCCAAATTGTGTGGACACACCTCACATAAATTGGAGCTATGAAACAGGGTAACTTTGGTTTCTTGCTCTCTCTCTCCTCTCTCTCTCCTTCTCTCTCTCGCTCTCTCCTTCTCTCCCTCTCTGTCTCTCTCTCCTCTCTGTCTCTCTGTCTCTTCCTCTCTCTCCTTCTCTCTCTCTCTCCTCCTCTCCCTCTCTCTCCCTCCTCTCTGTCTCTCTGTCTCTTCCTCTCTCTCCTTCTCTCTCTCTCTCCTCTCTCCTTCTCTCCCTCTCTGTCTCTCTCTCCTCTCTGTCTCTCTGTCTCTTCCTCTCTCTCCTTCTCTCTCTCTCTCCTCTCTCCTCCTCTCCCTCTCTCTCTCTCCTCTCTGTCTCTTCCTCTCTCTCCTTATCTCTCTCTCCTCTCTCCTTCTCTCCTTCTCTCCCTCTCTGTCTCTCTCTCCTCTCTGTTTCTCTGTCTCTTCCTCTCTCTCTCTCTCTCTCTCTCTCTCTCTCTCTCTCTCTCTCTCTCTCTCTCTCTCTCTCTCTCTCTCTCTCTCTCTCTCTCCTTTTCTCTGTCTCTCTCTCAATATATTGAGCCAAATTTAGTCCAACCCCAGTCCCCATTTTACATTGCTTACTGGTGTAAACCACTTAGAGAGTGCTTGCACTATGAGACTTATATAAAGTCTCACAAATAAATAAATAAATAAATAAATAAACAAAT
>JALIGW010000068.1:1446644-1626644 GCA_023053685.1 Diadophis punctatus similis
CGGGGCGACGAGCTGATATTGTAAACCACCCGGGGAGTGATGTAGAGCACTGTGGTACATACAGTAAGTCTACGTTCTCTAGCTCTGTGTTGAAGACATAGGATGTGATGGTTGGAGCCCCTTCCGATTCCTACAAGGTTGCCAGCAAAACCTTTATATCTCACAACCTTTCTAGCCCTTTTGCCAGAACTCCAGGGGGAAACTCAGAAGGCCTATCGCCACTGGACTCTTCCAGAAAGGAAGACAACAGGGGACACACACACACACACACTCAGAGAGAGAGGGAGGGAGGGAGGGAGGGAGGGAGGGAGGGAGAGATTGTATCTATTGTGTGCTCTCCCTCCTTCCCTCCCCCTCCCTCTCTCCCTCCCCCTCCCTCTCCCTCCCTCTCTCCCCCCACCCTCCTCCCCCTCCCTCTCTCTCCCCCCTCTCTCTCATACAAGCACCCCTGAACAATTTCACACAGACCAAATCTCCATGCATAAAATAAAACAAAATCTATACCGTGTCTAGCTTCACTGACCCTACTTTGCTCTTCCAATTTACTAAGTCCCGCTCTATCTTTCTGCTGGCTGAGCTCTTTTCTCTCTCACCTGGCTTCTGGCTAACTTCCAAGAGGATAAAGACAAAGGCAGGAGGGAGAATGTCCTTCCCTCGGAGGAAAAAGCCCACCTCATTGGCTCTCAGCATTGGATTTTCCTGAGTTTTAATTCCTTCCCAAATAAATACGAAGATTGAGAAGTTGGCTCTCTTTATTTAACTCTCTGCGCCTGTGGGAACTTTGGGAGATGGATTTCTCCCACATTCACTGTCGGTCCTAAAGTAATCTAATTTAGAGTGCATGCAGGTGATTGTACTCCGAATCCTAGTCCAGTTAGCCCATTCAAGAGCAAAAATATCATTAGGTTTGAGAAATGCTTCGTTATCTGGGTCCTATTCCACAAAACGCAACTCATGGTGGGAAAACTCAGGTTTTGCACTTACCAAAGGCACAGGGACAGAATTATCTCCAAAGATGCTTTTTCAAAAAGGCAACTGGGCTTTGTTTCTCTTTGAAGATGCTTCGCTTCTCATCCAAGAAGCTTCCTCAGTTCTATTCAGTTCAATTCTGCACTGAAGAAGCTTCTTGGATGAGAAGCGAAACGTCTTCAAGGAAAAACAGAGTCTAGCTGCTTTTCGAAAAAGCATCTTTGGGACAACCGTGACCTGGAGGACTGAGAATCTCCGTAGACATTTGTCTGGAATGGTGTAGGGCAGGCCCTGTCAAACTCAAGGCCCGGGGCCTGGATCCGGCCTGTGGGGCTGCCCTGGAAACAGTGAAGGACCAGCCCACGCTGCCTCTGCCAGTGAAAACGGAGCTCGGGAGGGCTGCCCAGGTCACCGTTTTCGCTGGCAGAGTGCTGGGGGCCACCACATGTGCACCTAAAATGAGTGACGTCGAGCTGGCCACACCCACCCTGTCTACGCCCCGCCCCCTGGTCCCCCAAGATCAAACACAACGCTGATGGGGCCCTCAATGAAATCGAGTTTGACACCCCTGGTATAGGGTCTCCTGCTCGAGCAAGGGTGTCACAATGTGAATATTGTCAGTTGTGAGTCTATGCAGGGTGATGCACCCCTATTCTAAATATTATGGTACTTCCCAATACAAGCAGAACACGTGATATGATGTTCTGCGCATGTCTACATTCCTATTCACCATTAATCACTTCTGTTGTGCCTTCCGAACTGGAAGGATGTGTTGCGTAGCAAAAATGTAGTTTATTCAGGATTTATTGTTTTATATTGTTTTGTACTGAAATAAATATTTTCTATTAGACATTTTAATCTCGGTTTTATTTCTAAGTATTTGAATTCCAAGTAAAAGATCCAATATCACCTCTACGGGGGAATTCTTCCCTTAACAAAGGGGATGGACTAGAGGACCTTCAAGGTCCCTTCCAACTCTGTTATTCTGTATTCTATCTTTTACCCAGGGCAGTGATGGCGAACCTTTTTTCCCTCGGGTGCTGAAAGCGTGCGTGCGTGCACTATCGCGCACGCGTGCCAGCACCCATAATTCAATGCCCCCCACGTGTCCCACCCCCTGTGCATGCACACGTGACCCTCCCCCGCACTGCCCCACCCCCTGCGCATGCACACATGACCCCTCCATTTCCTGGTAGGCCCGTTTTTCACCTTCCCTAGGCTCCAGAGGTTTTCTTGGAGCCTGGGGAGGCTGGAAAACGCCCTCCCGTGCCCCCCGGAGGCTGGAAAACGCCTTCCCAGAGCCTCCGCGCGAGCCAAAAATCATCTGGCTGGAGCGCAGATGCGCGCTTGAGCTGAGCTAGGGCAACGGCTCATGTGCCGGCAGATATGGCTCCATGTGCCACCTGTGGCACGTGTGCCATAGGTTCGCCATCACGGACCTAGGGCCTTTAGCACAAACCTTCCAGTTAGTACCCCGTCCTGGACGTATCATTTCCAATGAAAACATTCTGGGATTGGTCATTGAGATCCTAAGTTGTGTCTTCCATGAGCATTAGTGTATAGGACATACAGAACAGTCAAGCCCCACCCTGAGCCAAACTTGGCAGAGAAATGGCAAAGTGTTCTCAGTCTTCCTTTGCAGAGCAAACAGCTGTAAAATTCAACATCAGGAGAAATAGCTAGAGCATTAAGTGAGTTCACGGATGTTAGACATCAAGAAGTAGCTAAATGCATGGAAAACCAGAGTTTTTTGCAGCTAATCTTAGGTCTGGGGTGGAGGGGGGGGCAGAAATTTAGTTGTAAGGAATGGAGCTGTGGGGGCATTTTTTTAAAAAAAATCAGCTGATTTCTCATAATTAGCTCAATAGTGCTTTTTAAAAAGCCATTTGAATTAAATCAAATGAAATCAATCTATATTACATTCACAGCCTACCATAAATTTGGATTAAATTTTAATAGTTCCCTTTCTGAGTTGTTGGAGCATAAGATCTTGGAGCTAAAAAAAAAAATGGGCAAAGAAGCAGGAGGAATGAGGGATGGGTGTAAAACCAATGTAAAATGTGGAGGGTATGAATAGAAGTATTTCTTCCTCTTTTACAATAACAGGGGTTGTTGAACGACAATGAATTGTGGGAACTTCAGGGCAAATTCTTCACGAAGCGTATTGTTGTTTTATTGCTCAGTTGCTAAGTCGTGTCCGAATCCAATCTACCAACCTTAGTTTTAGCAACCTAGAACTAAGGACAAATTTCCTGACACTAAGAACAATCGACCAGTGGAACAACTTGCCTTCAGAAGTTGTGGGTGCTCCATCACTGGAGTCTTTTAAGAAGAGACTGGACAGCCACATGTCTGAAATGGTCTACGGTCTCCTGATTGAGCAGGGGGCTGGACTAGAAGACCTCCAAGGTCCCTTCCAACTCTGCTATTCTTCATAACCCATGAGACACAGCATGCCAGGCTCCCCTATCCTCCACTATCTCTGGCTCTTCCCAAATTCATGTTCATTGCGTTGATGACCCTATCTAACCATCTCCTCCTGTGCCGTCTCCTTCTCCTTTGGCCTTCCCTCTCTCCCAACATCAGGGTCTTCTCCAAGGAGTCTTCTCTTCTCGTTTGGTGGCCAAAGTATTTGAGCTTCAGTTTCAGGATCTGCCCTTCCACAGGACAGCCATGATTCATCTCCTTTTAGGAAGATAGCACATCAGCCGTAGAACTCAGAACCCGGAGATCATGGTCCAAAGCCAGATGCTGTGGTCTAAAAGGATGCAAATGACCAGCTGTCTGCAAGGAGCAGGGGTGGGCTGCTACGGGTTCAGCCGGGTTCGGGAGAACCCGTAGCTAATGTTATGGCTGGTTCGGAGAACCTCCAAATCCCACCGCTTGGCTGCCACCTCCCACCCCGCCCTGCCGCTCCCAGGAGTCTCCACTTGACCCATTTTGGATGTGAGGTAAGTTCAGGGCCCGCATGGAGGCTCGGAGAGGGGGGCAACGGGCCTTCTGGAAGCTCCGGAGGGCCTCCAAAGGAGGCAGTTTTTGCCCTCCCAGAGGCTCAAGGAAAGCCTGGGGAAGGCGAAAACGGGCCCCCTGCCATGGTGCAGGAGGCTGACTAGGCCATGCCCGCCATGGCCACGCCCACCCAGCAGAGAACGAGCAGAGAACCCATTGCTGAAATTTTTGAAGCCCTGGCAAGGAGTATAAATGCTTAGGACCAGGTTATCTCCGGGACCGCATCCTACCTCATACTTCCCTTCGACCGGTTAGGTCCCTCAGAGTGGGCCTCCTCCGGGTCCCGTCAGCCAAACAATGCCAACTGGTGGAGCCTAGGGGGAGGGCCTTCTCTGTAGGGGCCCCTGCTCTCTGGTACCAACTACCCCCAGATATCCAAATTATCCCCACCCTGCTGGCCTTCCAAAAAGCCATTAAGACGTGGCTCTTCCTGCAGGCAGGGTTCTGAGACAATTTTACATCTGTGGTCTCCCCCATGTATGCATGGTGTTGTATGTCCTTTTTTAACTCTTTTTAAATTGTTTTTAATAACTTTATTGTTTAGTTGTTCCTTAAAATGTTGTACGCCGCCCTGAGTCCTCAGGGAGTAGGGCGGCATAGAAGAACACTAAATAAATAAAATAAAATAAAATAAAATAAAATAAATCCTTCCATCCCCCACCATCCAGTCAGAGCTGAAGAAGCTTCTCGGATGAGAAGCGAAACGTCTTCAAGAAAAAATAAGTAAGTCCAGTTGCCTCTTGAAAAAAGCACCATGAAGACACAAATGAATCTCCAAGCGGCCTCAATGACCCTCTAAAAGGATGCAAATGACCAGCTGTCTGCAAGGAGTATCAATCCTTCCATTCCCCACCATCCAGTCAGAGCTGAAGAAGCTTCTTGGATGAGGAGCGAAACGTCTTCAAAGAAAACAATAAGAAACCCCAATTGTCTCTCGGGGGGAGAAGCACCTTTGGGACAAAAATGCCAGAAGGTCTCCTCTCCATATAAGCTCTGTGAGCCCTGGGGGAGAGAATTTAAAACTGTGCAGTGAATTTGACTTTCATGCCTCCTATTCATCCCATACTTCTTTCCATAATAAGGGAACAATTAAGGGGGAGAAAATTGATCAACTAACTTGCATAGACTCCCTAATGCCTATAAAATACACACACAGCAACATTCACAGGGATTAAATGAGACAGTTCGGAGGAGCATAACTCAGCTGGGTTTCAATAACTTTTTTTTAAAAAAAAAATATGTAATTAACTCCAGCATCCAAAGGAAACTTGTTCTTCCATTGTAGCCTATAAAGGGCGATTTGAAAGAAACGCCCTAACTCACTAGCAACAATCAGGCTGTCCTCAGTCTTTTCATGGAACCAGGCCGAGATACTAGCAGTCGTAGGAGAGAGGCAGAATGAGGACACAGCCCCCTTGAAGTAGTAGTAGTGGTAATGCTGCGGAGAAAACAGTTTCAATGATTTTTGGAGTTCGCAGCAAGCGTCTGCTCTAACATTCTGGAGGAAGCTAACCAGGCAAAATGAAATGATTTTAAAGTACTGGCTGACGCAAGAATAAAGCCCATCATCAGAAAAAAACAATTGCTATAATTTTGTATGGTGATCTGCTCTCGCTCCAGCCTCGGAAATTTTCATTTGCGCAAAGGAAGGGAACTGGTGCATGTACAACTGAATCAAATCACCATCTAATTTGCTCTCTTCCGCTTGCTCTTTGTTTCATTTTTACAAGAACTCAGGCTGACTTGGGGTGGGGGTCTCAGATCACCTCTCCGGAAGGGGCCTTGTGCCTGCTGGGAGGAAGTGAGGCCACCTATATATATGCCTGCAGTTCTGGAAAGTCTACACTGGGCTTTTTTCACAGAGGAGAGGAGATACCAGCTGGGCCATTGGTAATATTCAAGTCAAGTTAACACAATTTCTTGGCAGCTCCAACCCTGTTCTGGTCCTTAGATTTCAGCAGCTCAAGAGCCAAAAGTATCTATGCTGCAAGGATGTTTCTGACCAGAACAGAAGAGAATAACAGACTTGGAAGGGACCTTGGAGGTCTTCTAGTCCAACCCCCTGCACAAGCAGGAGATCCTATCACATTCTGGGCAAGTGGTTGTCCAATGTCTTCTTAAATACCTCCAACAGTGGATCACCCACAACTTCTGGAGGGAAGCTGTTCCATTGGTTAAGGGGAAGAGGGAAGGGGAGGGGAAGGCAGGGGTGGGTTCTAACTTACCTCGCTGCCAATTCGCTTTCTGAATGCAGCTATCCAATTATGCATGGGTCCAGAAATGCCATAAGATTTTAGTTTTAGAAGTAGTTTGTGGGTGCTCCATCACTGGAGGTTCTCAAGAAGAAATTGGACAACCGTTGGTCTGAAATGGTATCTCCTGCTTAAGCAGGGGGTTGTACTAGAAGACCACCACCCCAAGGCCCTTTCCAGCTCTATTCTGATTTTAACAACGGACTGGAGAGCTGCTAAAATTTAACTAAGGCTCCCTGCTTCCTTTGCAGACAACCAGAGTTGACTTCGAAGCTCCTTTATGACTCTTTTGAAGATGTTGTGTAAATATGCAGCCTTCTTTTTCCCAGAAGTGTGTACCTTATCTTGCCAGATCCTTACCAAGATAAAGGACCCCTGACTTATCTTGGGAATCATAGGATGGACTTGGCCTCCTCCTGCTTTAACAAGAAGCATCAAAGCAATTTATTGCAGAAGTTTTTGGGGAGTGGGGTTAGGGACAGCAATACGGTGATTTAATTCACGCCATACAAGAGGTTCCCTCCCTCTCTGGCCCAGATAATGGATACTTCAAAGACAACCAGGGTGAAAGCTGAATTCATTGATTGACCGTTGTCTGGAACATTTAAAAGAGAAACGGTACTTTCCAGGTATTGACTTGGAAAATAGCGTTCAGCGTATGTAAGCAGAAATACTCAGACAAGGGGTGATATTTCTCCAGCTGTGTCAAACGCTTTGGAATTCTTCATGCTACTTTTAAACAGACTTCGGTGGATAATCGCTCGATCACGTTACCAAGTGTTGGCAGCAAAAAATAAAACTAAAATAAAAAAATAAAATCTGACCCTATTTTTTTTTTAAAGGATGCAAGCTAATTTATATTTAGATGTAGCTGATTTTATGAAATATTATCATACCAGTGGTTAGTTTTTGGAAGTCAAAATCGGAGGAGGTTCATTGTAGACATATCCACTATTTTTCATACCACTTTGTCACAGTTCATCCTCCCTGATAAAAAAAATCATGTGGGGGTTCTAATGCAGCACTCTTTTACAAAACTATATTTTGTAAATGGGGGGGAGGCTAAAGCAAGAAGTTGACAACATTGCACCAGTTACTGGGGGAGTCATGATCTAGAAAAGACCTTGGTGAATCTAGATGATAGGATCAACTTCCCAAAACTATGATTTGTTAAGCTCTGTTTTAGACTACTTCATAGGAATATTTCATAAGAATAGAATAGAATAGAATAGAATAGAATAGAATAGAATAGAATAGAATAGAATAGAATAGAATAGAATAGAATAGAATAGAATAATGAAGAATGGAATAGAACAGAACAGAATAGAATGAATATAGAATAGAATAGAATAGAATAGAATAGAATAGAATAGAATAGAATAGAATAGAATAGAATAGAATAGAATAGAATAGAATAGAATAGAATATGGGATGGAATGGAATGGAATGGAATGGAATGGAATGGAATGGAATGGAATAGCATAGCATAGCATAGCATAGCATAGCATAGAATAGAATAGAATAGAATAGAACAGAATAGAATAGAATAGAATAGAACAGAATAATGAAGAATGGAATAGAATAGAATAGAATAGAATAGAATAGAATAGAATAGAAAAGAAAAGAAAAGAATAGAATAGAATAGAATAGAATAGAATAGAATAGAATAGAATAGAATAGAATAGAATAATGAAGAATAGAATAGAATAGAATAGAATAGAATAGAATAGAATAGAATAGAATAGAATATGGGATGGAATGGAATGGAATGGAATGGAATGGAATGGAATGGAATGGAATAATAGAATAGAATGGAATGGAATGGAATGGAATGGAATGGAATGGAATGGAATGGAATAGAATGGAATAGAATAGAATAGAATAGAATAGAATGGAATGGAATGGAATGGAATGGAATGGAATGGAATGGAATGGAATAATAGAATAGAATGGAATGGAATGGAATGGAATGGAATAGAATAGAATAGAATAGAATAGAATAGAATAGAATAGAATAGAATAGAATAGAATAGAATAATCATGTACCGTGAGACCTTCAGCAGAACAGCAGGAGAGAGAGTATGCAACAAGGCCAAGCGCCATTGGCTGGTAGAAGGAAGTTTGTGATTGGCTGAGCATGGAATAAATACTACCAACCTGGTTGTTGGTCCTGTGTAACCATCACAATAATAACCCAAACCAGAAATTGTGCTTTCCAGGTTTAAATATGAAACTAATCTCTCAGACTCGGGTTACCTTATGCGATCCACACAGCTCTCCTTGCAAAGCTGAGATGCTGTGATGTCTCTCAAGGTCTTCCACCAGCAGAAATCTTTGAACCATGGACCAAAGGTAACACCCGTGCCATGGGTCTCCTTGGGACTCTTTGGGTATGCTTAAGAGTCTTCCGAAATTGGCGTGAATATACTGAAAATGTAAAGAGCACAAAATGGAAAGGATGAGGTTTTTCAGACGAAACATAAAGAAGAAGTCCCAGGGCCGCCTCATCACACAAAGAGATAAAGAAGAGTATTTGCCACTTTTATTTTTCCAGGCGCACCGCACAAAGCATTCGAAGCAGAACAAAGAATGAAATATGTTTGGGAAATAGCCACAACTAAATATTGTTAGGGGTAAACCTAACTCTCTTTATTAGCTATTAATCAGAAGAGACAGACCCCCTGGGTGGAAGATCTTATCGGTGAGGGACAAGGAGAATAACTGATGGAGGGAAATCAACTTTGTAGTCTCGGAGGGACAAGCGCAGTCATTACATTACACAGCTCACAATTTATCTGTGGTAACTGTGGTGGCATGTTAATGAGCAGCTACTGTTCTGGGTTTGTGGAAAACATGAGCATCGTTCTGCTGGATGAAAGCAGTGGGTCATCCCTTCCAGATTTCATATCCTAGATTAGGTCCCAGTTGGAACCTGCTCTCCAAGAAACGGTACTCAGTAGCCTTCTGAGCCAAGTTGAAAACACAATATAAACTATGAAGCTTGGCAAGAACTTCAGAATAGCCTTCAAAACGTTACGATGTTATGGAATCTTTTAAAAAGCCATGCTGCCTTTTCTTGGACCTGATTGGCCCATTCATACATTATGAAATATATCCTGGTTCAGTGCTGCTATTGTGGCCTTAAATAATTTGCAGGCACTGTGAAAAGATTTGGCCCTCTTGAGTTTATCCTTTCTATTTCTGCTTTACCAATTCTTCTCTTTTTAAAAGAATTTTTCTCTTTTTCAGTCTAATGTCAAAGGGTTGAAACCTGCTAGTTATTTCACATCCTAAATAGAAGAGCATTTTCTTCCTTCCTTCCTTCTTTCCTTCCTTCCTTCCTTCCTTCCTTCATCCATCCATCACATCTCCCTCCCTCCTTCCCTTCCATCCATCCATGCACATCTTCCTTCCTTCCTCTCTCCCTTCTCTGTAATCTTCCTTCCTTCCTTCATCCATCACATCTCCCTCCCTCCTTCCTTCCCTTCCATCCATCCATTCACATCTTCCTTCCTTCCCTTCCCTCCCCTCCCTCCCTCTATTTATCTATCTGTGTCTGTCTATGCATCCATCCATCCTCCCTCCCTTCTTCACCACACTTACATCTTGTGCTAGATCATGGTTGCAAATATGTGGTAGCTTTACCTCTGGTCGGTTCCAAGACTGGTAATTCTGAGGCACAATTGTTTCTCATTTATTATATCTAGGATTCTTTGTTTTGGCCTGAACGTAAGGATAGCAGAAGCCTTTGATTATTACAAAATGTCTGGCAACTTGAAAGCTTGTCTCGTGGCTCATGAATTAATTAGGGCATCTTTCGGAAACTTCACAATGTCTTCACATACTTTCTTGATTTCTTCGAACATCTCAATAGCACCCTCAGCACTTTTATCAGGCAGACAATAGAAGTTTCCTAGATCAAGTTCCTTAGATCAGAAATAAAGAAGCTTCTTGGATGAGAAGCGAAACGTCTTCAAAGAAAAACCAGAAAGTCCAGTTGCCTCCTGAAAAAAACACTTTTGGGACAACCATGACCTGGATGACTGAGAATCTCCATAGACATTTCCCTGGATCAATTTATGGGTAGATATGTCTAGCCATGGTAATTCTAGGGAGAAATCGGATCTTCCAATGCTTCTAGTAGTGTTAGAATGTATTCCCTTGATATAAGGAGTGGCATTTTCTACCCAGGACGTAGAACTTCATTCATTGTTACAACTCATCGACTCAACAAAGCTGCCAGTTTCTCCCCAGGATTCAATAACCACTGGCCCATGCATTCTGCATGATTCCCTCAACTCATAACTCTGCCTAAGCCCACCTAAACCACATTATCCTTACGATGAAAACTGAGAGATATGAACTGAATATTTCATATTTTTTTCCATCCATTAATAATGACTCTGTAATAACCCAGCAGTTTAAACAGGATTGAGATAACTTCTCCGCTGAAATTGAAAGAAGGAAATTCCATTTGATAAGAATTCTCCGATTGTAAAAGCTGTTCGAAGGACAGACACGGCCAGTCACTTTGAAATTGCCCTTTGAAAATCTCCAACTTACGCTCAGAGGCTTCTTCATTGTGGAGGGAAAAAAATCACTTCCCATGTCCTTCATCACCACTTTTTCTCTGGGGAGTCTGTTAACACAACGATCTACAAGTTATTTAATGTTAGGAAACCCAGAGATATATATTCCTTGGTGGAATAACCCTGTGCAGATCAAATGATGGTCAGATAAGACAGTAAAAGGGACACAGTGGGAAGGTTCTCTGAGGTAGAACTGACTTTTTTATTTTATTTTACTGTAAAGGGTAGGATTCACTTCTTTCTACAACATGCATGAAATCCATTCAGGTATAATTTCTCTGAATTTTCTCTCTATAAAAGCATTGTGTTCGAGTGCTTTACAAAACAAGGAATGGAATAGAATATGGAATGGAATGGAATGGAATAGAATAGAACATAGAATGGAATGGAATGGAATGGAATATAGAATGGAATGGAATAATGAAGAATGGAACGGAATGGAACAGAATGGAATTGAACAGAACAGAACAGAATAATGAAGAATGGAATGGAATGGAATGGAAGGGAAGGGAAGGGAAGGGAAGAGAAGAGAAGAGAAGAGAAGAGAAGAGAAGAGAAGAGAAGAGAAGGGAAGAGAAGAGAAGAGAAGAGAAGAGAAGAGAAGAGAAGAGAAGAGAAGAGAAGAGAAGAGAAGAGAAGAGTTTATTGGTCAAGTGTGATTGGACACACAAGGATTATGTGCATAAGCTCTCAGTGTACATACAACTAGTGATAAATCATGATCAAAATCATAACATACAATCATCATAAATCATAAAATACAACCCTCAACGATAGTCACAAGATACTAAATAAAAGCAATCAACATAAATCATAAGATACACCAACAGAGTGATAGGTCATAAGATACCAATAGGAGAAGGTAATAGGAAAGATGCGAAGAATAATAGCAATACAGCCCTACTACGTGGCTTGATATCCTAGAGGGCATAAGACAGTGTTTTGGGAATTAGTTGTTTAGCAGATCTCAACCTCTTTGTGAGACTTCATCTTCCAAGCTTGACATCTATAGTTCTGGATTACAAATTAGTCTACAATTTGTGCCGTTTTAGCAACAAGGTTTGCTTCACATCCTTGGCTTCACATCCTAGACAATGTATCGCAATGCTGGTGGCACATCGGGTACAACCTCTGGATGCTCAGAGCTCTCTGCATGCCAAGCTATAAAATGTCCCAAAGTAGAAAAAGGACACAGTGATCTCTCAGAGGTATCTACAATCTTTGCTTACTTGTGATAGACCTCTTCTCAGGATTAGAAAACTAACATGTGAGTGTGGAATATGTGAGTAACCAGCAGAAAAGTGCCAGGCAAAAGAGATCCCTCAGATTTTATTATTTGTGCCTGCTATATTTTCCAATTGACTTCTTATAAGAGTCCATCTTATAAGAGCCGAGTTGGTGCAGTGGTTAAATGCAGCACTGCAGGCTACTGCTAGTTCAGCAGTTCAGCTGTTCAAATCTCACCGGCTCAAGGTTGAGTCAGCCTTCCATCCTTCCGAGGTGGGTAAAATGAGGACCCAGATTGTTGGGGGCAATATGCTGAACTCTGTAAACCGCTTAGAGAGGGCTGGAAAGCACTATGAAGCGGGATATAAGTCTAAATGCTATTGCTATCTGAAGGGGACCACTTCTAGATCTTTGCATCACTTACAGACTGTGTGATTCGCTTAACAACCATGGTAAAGGTTCATGTCTCACTTAACAACCACCAAATTCTGCTTTCATCTCATCAGATGTTTTATCCTCCAGTCCCCTAATCCTCTTTGTCGCTCTTCTCTGCACTCTTTCTAGAGTATCAACATCTTTTTTGCATCGTGACGACCAAAACTGGATGCCGTATTCCAAGTGCCGCCTTACCAAGGAGTTTTATAAAGTGGTATTAACACTTCATGTGATCTTGATTCTATCCCTCTGTTTATGCAGCCTAGAACTGTGTTGGTTTTTTTGGCAGCTGCTGCAGAAGACTGGCTCATGTTTAAATATTTGTCCACTAGGACTCCAAGATCCCTCTCACATGCAGATGCTATTTCGGCTTCTGTTGTGCATAATTTTGTTTTTGAGCATGTCACCGCTAAACATCAAATAGAAGTCATTGATAAACATCAAATGGACCATTAGGATGAAGGCAAATATGTGGGGGGCAGGGGCGGGTTCCTCTTACCTGCCTACCGGTGCGCTGCATGCGCATCATCTTGTTTCACGCGCGCGCACACTCGCTACGCACGTCCCCTCATGCAATTTTGCTTCCACGCATGCGCAGGAAGCAAGAAAAGCCCAAAAATTCCAGAAAAAAGATGCCGCCACGCGATGGACCGGCGAAGACGGCACCGGAGCTGTCGCGTGCAAATTGCGTAATAGGTGGGTCCCTACCAGAATGGCACACTGGACCGCACCAGTAGGAACCCACCACTGGTGGGGGGGAAAGTGGCATCAAAGAGAACAACCACGAAGCAATGTAAATAAATTTTCAATTAGTTTAGAAAAAAACACAAGGAAGTAGTGACTTGTATTAACATTCTGAGGGAGGAAATAGAATAGAATAGAATAGAATTCTTTATTGGCCAAGTGTGATTGGACACACAAGGAATTTGTCTTTGGTGCATATGCTCTCAGTGTACATAAAAGAAAAGATACATTTGTCAAGAATGGTTGTCATAGGGTTCAAGTAAGCAATCAGGAAACAATCAATATGAATATAAATCGTAAGGATATAAGCAACAAGTTACAGTCATACAGTCATAAGTGGGAGGAGATGGGTGATAGGAACGATGAGAAAAACTAATAGTAGTAGTAATGCAGCCTAGTGAGTAGTTTGACAGTGGTGAGGGAATTATTTGTTTAGCAGAGTGATGGCGTTCGGGAAAAAACTGTTCTTGTGTCTAGTTGTCTTGGTGTGCAGTGCTCTATAGCGTCGTTTTGAGGGTAGGAGTTGAAGCAATTTATGTCCAGGATGTGAGGGGTCAGTAAATATTTTCACGGCCCTCTTTTTGACTCGTGCAGTATACAGGTCCTCAATGGAAGGCAGGTTGGCAGTAACCAGAACAAGTTAAACTCTTACCAATGTTTGCAGTCTGGATTATTAGCTAGCAGTGACATATTTGCAAAAAGCTCATGATTATACAAAATATTATATGGAAGACCATCAGCCTTTCCTCCCATCTGGCATGTTTGACAAGATAATATGAAACATATACTATAAGAAACTAGCATAAAACAATGCCACGAAAACATGCGTAAGAGTTCTTGGTTTTTTTCTTTTCTTGACATGAGGTTGAATATTCAACATCATTAATGTCATTAGCATATTCCGTGCCACTGCTCATAACCATATCATTAAAATTAAACACGCAGACGGAGCAAACGTCTAACGTAGCTGAACAGCAAGAAATCTTTAAAGCTATTGTCCCAGTCTGAGCTGGGGAAAAAAGATTCCGATAAGTATAAAATTATTATAAAACTGTCACATTTCTAATATTTCATATCATTCCTGACCATAAGCTCTGCAGCTATAAAAGTCGAGTCTCTTCTCTGTTCAATATACGGAAGCGATGCTTGGTGTTTTGCTTAGCTTTGGATGGCAAAAGTGCCTTTAATTATATCTCAGAGGACTTTCCGGAAGGAATTCTTAAACTCCTGTCAATGTTGTTGCATTACTTTTCTGGCTGTTCTCAAGTTCATCAATCTGTGATTGCTATTTCACTGACATAATATCTGTATTAGGCTTCAGAAAGACTCTATTATGCGGAAGTTCTAGAGGCATCGGATAACATCAATTGTCCCTAAAGCTCTGGATGTGATCAATTGATATGTCTCCTTTACCACTCATTAAAGGTCATTTAAAAAAAACCAGACTGAAAACTAATATATGTGCTTATTTCATATGTGAAGAGATAGACATTTCATGGCATTATATGCAGAGGCTGGATTCACATAATTTTACCTACCGGTCCGCCTAGCACCGAAAATGTGAGCGCGTGCATGCGCACGGCTGTCCGCACATGCGTTTTGCTTGCACACGTTTTCAAGTCTCGTGCTTGCACGCATGCGCGCAGCTTGAAAATGTGGCATGCGCTCGGCTTGAAAACGTGCGCGCACAGGACTCAAAGACCGCCCTCGGTGATAGCGCTGGTGAGCTGAGCGGTTGTTTAGCTCAGCTGATCCGCTCTGCCACGCGAATCGGCTGAGCTAAAAAACAAGGGAATGTAGGACAGGGAACAGCGAGGGTGGGAGGGCGGGGCGAGCCAGAGATGGTATTTTCCGGTTCTCTAAACTGCTCAAAATGGCCGCTACCAGTTCGCCCGAACTGGTCAGAACCGGCTGAATACCACCACTGATTCTATGATAGGGGAGAAGAAGACACACAGGGACATGAACTCTAGGGAGATGCTAAGCCAAAGCAAAATCCTGCAATGTCTTTTACCAGCATTATCTTTTAACACCAACAATGAGCCTTGTGTGACTGTGTGTCCCTGAGGGTCTTTACCCCGTTTTGTGAGGAGAAATGGAATTGACACAACTGCTATCTTTTTGGTACACAGTACTACCTCTCCGGCCCCCAAACCATTTATTTAAACTCTAAGACACCAAAACGGAAAGGAGAAGACTCATCTTCATGGATCGCTGATCTTGTTAACCAGTATAAAATAGAATAAATTGTCTCCGAGTGAGGTCCACATAATTCTGATATTATAAAGTTGCAGTTTAATGATAGCGGCTTGAGAATAACATAGCTTTAATCCGTTGAGGGTCTAATTGCACTATTTCCAATATAGGACATTTTTCTTGGTTTTGTTGTACTTTGGGATGACAACAGTCCACAAGTAGCAATAACAGAATCACAGAGTTGGAGGTCATCTAGTCCAACCCCCTGCTCAAGCAGGAGACCCTAGACCATTTCAGACAAACGGTTGTCCAACCTCTTCTTGAAAACCTCCAGTGACCTTCATTTTACGATCCTTCTCGCCACAGCTATTAAGCGAATCACTTCGGTCATTAAGTGAGCAGCCCGGTTGTTAAGTGAATCTGGCTTCCCCATTGACAGGAGGTCGCCAAAGGGGGTCATGTGACACCCCCCTCCCCAGGACACTGCGACCGTCATAAATACGAGCCAGTTGCCAAGCGTCTGAATTTTGATGACTCTGGGGGTGCTGCAATGGCCGTAAGTGTGAAACATAGTCATAAGTCACCTTTGTCATTGCCGCTGTAACTTTGAACGGCCACTAAATGAACTGTTGTAAACAGAATATTCTCATTCCACCAGAGTCTTTGCAAGTTCACAAATTCATCCCTCCCGATACGATTTTCTTCCCTCTCCGCTTTTCAATTCCACTTTATTTTCCTCACAATTTCCAACTTGGTTGGTTGGCTTTTGTGTTGTTTGTGTTTTTCGTCTTCTGAACAATCTTCACCCTCCGCTGTGTTTTAACACGTTTGAACAATTCCTGTGAGTATCTCCGATACTATGGCTGCTGTATTAGCACTAGCCACATCCAATAATTTGGAGTTCCACATCTTCAGTCAGAGACACTTATTTAGATTGCACTTGTGTTGTGTTATTTGTGTTAACACACACACACACACATTCTTGATTGAAACATTCAATAGTATGAGCACCCTGTAGCTACCCATTTTATCAATTCAGCAGCAAAATCTTTTACAAATTTCATGCAACAGTAACTTCATTCCAGAGGTAGTTGGCACATCAGTTTTACTCATATACAAAACACACACAAATATATATACTTTGTTGTTAGCATTGCTATTTATGCCACTGTGCTTACAACCTGACATACAGCCTATCTGTCCTGCAGGTATATCAAATCTTCTAGTAATTATTAAACATTATATATATATAGGATTTTTGCTGATAAATGAAAATAAAGGGAGACTATTATAGATCTATTTCAAGCTTATTTTGCTCTCGTCAGATAGCCATACCCCTTACTGGGATTTGAACCCGGGCCGGCTGCCTTGCAGGGCAGCAACTTAACCACTAGGCCATAGGCTCTGTTCCCAATCAGCTCTTTCACCAGGAAAGGGTTATATATGTTTTTCTGTCGTGTTATCCTGGTGTACCCAAATATGGGAGAGAAAGCATCACAGCTTCCTTTTTGCCTTTCAGCCCCTCACTGGGACCATCCAGGCTGTTTTTTATGTAGCCGACACACTAATCTATATGTGTAGGATTTTTTGCTGATAAATGAAAATAAAGGGAGACTATTATAGATCTATTTCAAGCTTATTTTGCTCTCGTCAGATAGCCATACCCCTTACTGGGATTTGAACCCGGGCCGGCTGCCTTGCAGGGCAGCAACTTAACCACTAGGCTTTATATATATATAAATCTACCTGACTGTGGTTTCTTCCCCAAACCCCCAAAACTTTAACCTTAGACTGTCTACAGTCCACCTCTCCCCATTCCTAAGAGGTCTGTAAGGGGCGTGCATAAGCGCACCACTGTGCCTACCGTCCCTGTCCTATTGTCCTCTTTTATCGTTAATTTTACTTATGTTTATACAAACTACTACTATTCTAAACATGTTTGACAAATAAATAAATTAAATAAATAAAATATTGTCTGAGGCCACTGTGGGAAGGCCTCTGTTCTTGGATAATTGGAAGGAAGAACAAACTGCTTACATGAAATGTAAAACCCTCACAAGTGTAGAATATATATTTGTGACAAACAATAATGAGGGCTGAAGTTTTAACGTGTGAAACAGCTGAAGGAGTCCGTAGGGTTCGGCGTCCTATTTGTCAACATTTATTTGAAAAACAGCAGGAGAAGTTTTGATCTGAACTATACATACCTAGCCTCCAAGCATAGGCAAACTGTTTTGTATCATTGCAATTGCATTGGCCAATGCTCCTAAACTCTTTATTGCTAATTTGAGCTGTAAACTTGTTAATTAGTTACTAGTAAAACATTAGTGAACGAAGCAAAAAAGTCCATCTGTTTAACATTATCAAATTGTCTTCTAAGCATAACATTTTAAAGCAATGGTAGCAATCACCTTATCACCTATTCGGTGTACAAAACACCCACTGGCATCGCTTTCCTTCCAGATTCTTTAAAAAAATATATCTTAAAGTGAATACTTAAATATCAATAACTATTTAACACAACCCACATTCAATTGACTTTGGGGATAAGGCATTATTTAAAGTTCTTCCAGTGAAAGAACCTAGCCATGATCTGTATAATCAATATAATATACTAGAATAATGTAATAAAAATCAATGTAATATAAAGATTGTAATCTGTATAATCACTTTGGAAAAAGTTCAGAGAAGAGCAACTAAGATGAATATGAAGAACGTTTGCAAGAACTGAGTATGGCTAGCTTGGAGAAATTCTTTTAGTTTGCTAGTCTGGACTAGGGGGGACATAATAGCAGTCTTCCAGTATTTGAGGGGCTGCCCCAAAGAAGAGGGGGTCAACCTATTCTCCAAAGCACCAGAAGGCAGGACAAGAAACAAATGGATGGAAACGAATCAAGGAGAGAAGCAACCTGGAATTAAGGAGAAACTTCCTAACAGTGAGGACAATTAACCAGTGGAACAGAAGTTGCCTTCAGAAGTTGTGGGTGCTCCATCACTGGAGGTTTCAAAAAGAGATTACTGGCATTTATCTGAAATGGTATAGGGCAGAAGCAGTTTTCTCTCTGCTCTATGCAACCGTCATAAATATGAGTCAGTTGCCAAGCATCCGGATTTTGATCACGTGATGCTTGGGGATGCTACAATGGTCATAAGTGTGAAAAACGGTCATAAGTCACTTTTTTTCAGTGCCGTTGTAACTTTGAACAGTCACTAAATGAACTGTTGTGTAGTCAAGGACTACCTATACCAAACCCACCTGATAATGCAAGACCTGTAGAATTGATCTACCCCATTCATCTCTCAACCTCACACCTCCAACAATCAGCAACAGTATACCTTTCATAGGTATGATATCGGCATTTAGATGGGCTTTCCATACATGTGTAGCAAAATGCAATATACTTTCAATATGATTCACAAATAATCTGCCTTCATATGGTGAGCCCCTTCACATGGCCGAGCTTGTAAATTAAGTGGTCAGCCCGTCAACATGCAAAACTTCACCTTTGGTTCAACTGCTGTACCTGGAAATGACAAAACAGAAAGAAAATACCTTGGCAATGTCTTTGGGAGATAAATATTTAGAATAGAATAGAATAGAATAGAATAGAATAGAATAGAATAGAATAGAATAGAATAGAATAGAATAGAATAGAATAGAATAGAATAGAATAAAGCTGGAAGGGACCTTGGAGGTCTTCTAGTCTAGCCCCTTGCTCAAGCAGGAGAACCTATATCATTTCAGATGTGACTGTCTAGATTCTTCTTAAAAACATCCAGTGATGGAGCACCCACAAGTTCTGCAGGCAAGCTGTTCCACTGGCTAAAATGTGCTCTGCTACAAAACAACAGTGAAGTGAAGACTAATGTCACACACAAAAAATTTGGGAGTCGTTCCCCCCACCCCATTACTCAACCTTGAAATATTTGCAGGGAAACATTGCTGAAAAGTAGAGGTGTTGGCTGGAGCTATCTAGTCTGGACTGCAGTATTCCCTAGGATTGTTAGATGGCAGCAGGGGGTTAGAGTTTCTATAGCTCTCTGCTGCCATCTAGTGGTGGTAGGAAGTGTCACAGTCCAATGGCTGCAGGGTCACAGTTCGATGTCACAGGAAGGAGAACTCAGAAGAATGAATTTGTTCACTACCTATATTGGAAGAGAGAGTGGCAGGGCTAAAGCAAATATCGCAACAACTCGATAAGCATCTTTCTACACTGTTCATATTTTGAGTCTCAGAAAGGGACTTTGGATAGATTCAGCTTTATGTCAGTATTTGAGCTGAACGTGCACACACAGTTTCAGCCTTTGCAAACATTTCGTTGGATTGCTCAAAAGGGGGAAAAAAATAAGATTGTTAAACCCTCATAGAGAACAAAAGTGTCCAGGGAACATCACCACCGAGGCCGCTCTAATGCCTTCATGTTATGCTTGTATGCTTCTTAAAAGCACAAATAAGGCATGGCCCCAGCAGTCTTCTGTTACAATCTTCTAACAAATGTACAGTAGATCCTCGGTTGTATAAATGTACAGTACAAAATTTGGATTGTACATTTGTGCAAAAGTACAGTAGATACAAGTCTTGGTTGTATAAACAAAGGCACAGAATCAAAATCAGGTGAAGTTTTAGTATTGCTTTAAAAAGCCTCAGTAAGGCGACTCCTGGAATCCTGCATCCAGTTTTGGTCATCACGTTACAAAAAAGATGTTGAGACTTTGGAAAAAGTGCCGAGAAGAGCAACAAAGTTTTGGAGACTAAAACGTAAGAAGAATGGATGCAGGAATTGGCTATGGCCCAAAAGAAGGACTAGGGGGGACATGATAGCAGATTTCTATCTGCTATTTCTATCCTATACATGTTTGACAAATAAATAAAAATAAAATAAATAAATAAATAATAAAATTTCCAGTATTTGAGGGGCTGCCACAAAGAAGAGATATTTTCCAAAGCACCTGAAGGCAGGACAAGAAACAACAGATGGAAACTAATCGAGGAGAGAAGCAAGCTGGAATTAAGGAGAAACTTCCTGACAGTGAGGACAATTAACCAGTGGAACAGAAGTTGCCTTCAGAAGTTGTGGGTGCTTCATCACTGGAGGTTTTTAAGAAGAGACTGGACTGCCATCTGTCAGAAATGGTATAGGTTCTCCTGCTTGAGCAGGGGGTTGGACTAGAAGACCTCCAAGGTCCCTTCCAGCTCTATTCTGTGTTAAGGGGAGCATTCCCCGTAGAGGCGACATTGGATCTTTTACTTGGAATTCAAATACTTAGAAATAAAACCGAGATTAAATGTCTAATAGAAAGTATTTATTTCAGTACAAAACAATATAAAACAATAAATCCTGAATAAACTACATCTTTGCTATGTAACACGTCCTTCCAGGTCGGAAGGCATAACAGAAGTGATTAATGGTGGATAGGAATGTAGACATGCGCAGAACATCCTATCACGTGTTCTGCTTGTATTGGGAAGTACCATAATATTTAGAATAGGGGTGCATCATCCTGCATAGACTCACAACTGACAATATTCACATCGTGACATTCTGCAACCAATTCAACCATGCATTGCGGGCATCTGAGTTAGACCTCTATCCATGGCAAGTAAATGCCTGAGAAAGTAAGTAACTCCCCTTTGCCCACTAGGAGCAAAAGGAAAGAAGGTTAAAAATTAACGGGGGGAAAAAGAATATTTGTATCTGATTCCTTGTCTGGATTACAGTCATGCCATACCAAGCCATGAGTATATTGCTTTCATGCTGTAACTTCGACTCCTTCTTTCAGAGCCTCTCTTTTATTATTGCTTAATTCCAGAATAAATGTTGCCTTCACTCTTTCATAGAGTTATGAAGAGTGCATTTATTTACTTGGAGAAGAATGCAATTTTCTCACATTTGACAGACCATTGCTCATGCTTTCCATTGTCACGGCGCTAGTGAAATGTAGCATAAGGTTTAAATTTTCAACCAGCATCCAATCAATAAGAGGAGCCTACCACCCGAATAATGGCTATGAGAGTTTTATTCCATGGGGTCAAATTCTTTGCAACTTGCAAATGTCATCGCCCTCAAAAGATCTTTGCAGCCGGACAGGGTTGCCCTCCCCCATCCAGCTTGGATCTAATGAATAGATTTCAAAATGGGGGAGCCGATTAAATAAATTTTATGTGCTGTATCAAAACAGTCATATTAACATTATTTGTGAAAGCCACAAGCCCGGAGTAAATTACAAGGAGCTTGCACAGGCAGTACATTTAGCAAGAATAGGGGGCTTTCAAAAGAGCATAAATCTTGCAAGGTGCCAATGTGCCACAAGAATGATCTGTACGCTTTCTCCTCCATATTTCCATGACGGGAACAAAACGTATTTGTTGGCCTGGTTTTCAAATGCATCAAATTAGCATCCAAATCAGGATTTATGGCTAAAACGATAGCTAAGGAAAGTGGGGCCCGTAAACTAATAAATACTCCTTTATCTTTGCATTTCTGGATGCTGAATATGACAAGATCATGATTATGCCCTCTCTTCTCCGTAGTAGCTATTTTTCCTTCATCCATATTGTTTGATACGCAGCCTGGCTTTGGCAATGAAATGTTCCCTCCTGCACGATGTTTTCATTAATAATAATAATAAAAAAAAACAGCGCCAGTGTCCAACTAGAGGCTGGGCCTTCAGCTTGCTGGGCAAATTGAATGTTACCTGATAATAACAAGATAATAGAGGTGTTTGGAAGTCACAGCAGGGCCGAATCCCAGCCTCTCTTCAGAAGGATCTGGAACAATTCAAATGTCAGGGTTCCGACGGATGCCCTGTTTCCCCCCTCCCCCCAGGGTGTGTCATCAATCACATTCAACTTCGGGGGTTGTAGAGGTCACTCCCCTCCGGCTGCTGTGGGTAACCCTTGGATACAGCCTTGAGAGAGAGAAGCATGGAATGTGCCTCTGTCTTTGGCTGCTGTGCCGTTTCGCCGGTTTCCCACCCACCCTGGCCTATGGCAACTTGAGAAGTTTTCACAAGGGTAGTTTTATCTTCTTTCCTTTTCAAAAAGAAATGTGCAAAATATAAGCAGAGGAGGAGCCAACATCTATGGTGTTTAAAGCACAAGCAATTCCCTTCACAGACCATTAAATTAATAAGAACCTTATAATACATTTAATGAGTGAATATATCTTTAGAAGAAGACAAAAGGCTGCGGAGATAGTTCCAGCATATTTTAATGCTGCAACAGAAGTAGCTGAAAGGCATTTTGTCCACTTGACACTTGATTAAGGCTACCAGAACTGGGCTGCAAATGTCTAGAGCAGAGGTAGGCAAAGTTGGCTCTTCTATGACTCGTGGACTTCAACTCCCAGAATTCCTGAGCTAGCATGATTGGCTCAGAAATTCTGGGAGTTGAAGTCCACAAGTCATAGAAGAGCCAACTTTGCCTACCCCTGGTCTAGAGCAAGGATGTCCAACCTTGGCCACTTTAAGACTTGTGGACTTCAATTCCCAGAATTCCCCAGCCAGCCATGCTGACTAGGGAATTCCTGGAGTTACGTCCAACAAGTCTTGAAGTGGTGAAGTTTGGACATCCTTGCTCTAGAGCAGGGGTCTCCAACCTTGGCAACTTTAAGGAACTCTGGGAGTTGAAGTCCACAACTCTTAAAGTTGCCAAGGCTGGAGACCCCTGCTCTAGAAGGTTGATGGTCTCTGTGGCTCTTGTCGTGACTCTCTGGAGACTTCCAACCCAGGTATGATAGACCTAACTTGATTCCATCTACAACTCCAGGTGAAACTTTTCCCAAGAAAAGTAAAGAAGATTTACCAAGGATCATACTTGGATGTAGAGCTCATTTTGGGGGAATGGAGGGGGAGGGAAGGATGGGGGTAGGAAGCTTTTGAAAGCAAGGCAGTTGTGATTGGGGTCTCTCCAGCTGTCCAAACAACTTGGGGTAAAACAGTAGAAACTTCTGCTGATGTTGTGGTCGGAGAAATGGCCAGTTCCCATTGCAATAAATTAGATTAGATTATTATTAGAGTTGAAAGGGCCCTTGTAGGTCATCTAGTCCAACCCCCTGCTCAAGCAGGAGTTCCTACACCATTTGAGACAGATGGCAGTCCAGTCTCCCCTTGAAGGTCGCAAGTGTTGGGGCTCTCACAACCTCCGCAGGCAAGCTGTTCCACTGGTTGATCGCTCTCACCGTCAGAAAGTTTCTCCTCACTTCCAGGTTGAATCTCTCCTTGGTCAGCTTCCATCCGTTATTCCTTGTTTGGCTTTCTGGTGCCATAGAGAACAGCCTGACCCCCTCCTCTCTGTGGCAGCCCCTCAAGTATTGGAACACTGCTATCATGTCACCCCTGGTCCTTCTCTTCGCCAGACTGGCCAAGCTCAGTTCCTGCAACCGCTCTTTCTATGTTTTATTTTCCAGACCCTTTATCATCCTGGTTGCTCTCTTCTGCACTTTCTCTAGGGTTTCAGTGTCTTTTTTGGTGACCAAAACTGGATGCAGTACTCTAGGTGTGGTCTAACTAAGGCTATATAGAGTGGTATTAATACCTCCCTAGTCCTAGATTGTATCCCTCTATTAATGCAATTTAGGATTGCATTGGCTTTTTTGGCTGCCACTGCACATTGCTGGCTCATGTTTAGTTGGTTGTCCACCAAGACTCCAAGATAGGAGAAATGATATTTTAAGTGCACCCTTCTGCACGTCTAAGAACTTTTACCAGGAATATTATAAACTTAGGTAGTCTGGTGAACTCACTGGGGCTGTACCAGAGTAGAAAGGGTGATATCTATCATTGGCAGGTACCATAGGTTTGCTGACCATCCTGCTTTTACGCAGAAGACAATATTTTCCTTCTCAGAGTGGATCTGGAGCTGCACAAATTGATTTCCCCACAATCCGGTATGGATTGCCACAAAATGATGTTTGTACACCATCAAAAGTGCATTATTGCTAACCTAGGAGAGAAGGCTGGGAGACAGCAGGTAAAACAAACAAGAGATTTATTTTCAGTTTGTGCACATATGGAACGTAGAGAAAGCTTTGTTCCCAATCATGTCTCCTTTAGCATCGATTATTCAAGACTTGGGATTTGACTTTAACTGGCTGTGCTTTAGGGAGTTTTTATATATATATATATATATATATATATATATATATATATATATATATATATATATATATATATATATATATATATATATATATATATATATATATATATATATATATATATATATATATATATATATATATATATATATATATATATATATATAAAAGCACATTTGTAAGTAAGGTGTTGTTTCATTTGATATTTTACAGGGTGAGGAGAGGGAAAAAAGGGGGATGCATATTGGAAAGAGCAAGAAATGTTTTGTTATCCCTGCTTGCAGAGGGGGCATTTTTAAGGCAAGGCTTTGCATTAAAAATTCAAACAATGGAACAAATTTACTGCTTAGCGGTGGATTAAAACAACATGTAAAAATCAGTCCCAATCCTTACGTTAATGAGAAAGCGCTGTATAAAAATAAATATGCAGCTTCTGAA
Source organism: Diadophis punctatus similis (assembly GCA_023053685.1). Taxonomy (NCBI): domain Eukaryota; kingdom Metazoa; phylum Chordata; class Lepidosauria; order Squamata; family Dipsadidae; genus Diadophis; species Diadophis punctatus. Next base: position 1,471,602 of record JALIGW010000068.1, read on the forward strand.
AAAAAAAGGTTGCTGTAGTCATTCCGTTTTGTTTTGTTTTTATTTGACACTAAATTGAAGGGCGATTGAGTGGGAAAATATACCTTTGTGGTATTTCATTTCACAAGGAATTCACAAGATTTATAACACATTTCAGATTCTCAGGATTTCCCAACCACGGTTATATGTCAACATCAGCTAGGAAATTTTGGAAGTTCAATTGCAACCATGTGGAGAGCTACTTTCAAGTTCCAGAATTCTTAGTAATGGCATGATTTTGTAAAATAAATCTCCCCATTCTGGCTGGGGAATTCTCAAGAGTTGACAGTCTGAAATTCCCCAGATCTGGAAACAGGGATGTCTTCAAGTTGAGAAGAAGGCTACTGATTGGCAAACTTCTTCAGAAGCTCAAACGTATCAGTTGAACAGGTTTTAAAATAAAAAAATAAAAAAATAAATAAATAATAAATAAATAAAAATAAAAAGCGCACCATCGTGCCTACCATCCCTGTCTTACTGTCCTATTGTCCTCATTTATCTGTACTTACTTTGCTTATGTTTATGTTTATACCTATACCTGCTATCTTGTACGTTTGACTGACAAACAAACAAACAAACAAACAAATAAAATAAAATAAAATAAAATAAAATAAAATAAAATAATAAAAGAAAAGAAAAGAAAAGAAAAGAAAAGAAAAGAAAAGAAAAGAAAAGAAAAGAAAAGAAAAAAATAAAATAAAATAAAATAAAATAAAATAAAATAAATAATAAAATAAAGTAAAATAAAATAAAATAAAATAAAATAAAATAAAATAAAATAAAATAAAATAAAATAAAATAAAATAATAAAATAATAAAATAAAATAAAATAAAATAAAATAAAATAAAATAAAATAAAATAAAATAAAATAAAATAATAATAAAATAAAATAATAAAATAAAATAAAATAAAATAAAATAAAATAAAATAAAATAATAAAATAAAATAAAATAAAATAAAATAAAATAAAATAAAATAAAATAAAATAAAATAAAATAAAATAAAATAAAATAAAATAAAATAAAATAGTATTAAGCGGTGAAGAGCTTCCAGTTTTTAGAGCCAACCATCAATAATAGAGTAACAAGCGGGTGAGATAAATACCACAAACTAGCCATTGATAGGCCAGCCACGAAAGCTTTGGAAAAGATATTCAGATTTCATGATGTTTCTGTACCTACAAAGATTTTTAAAAAGTGCTAGCCATGATATAGGTAGGCAGGAAAAACCAAAGGTTCAGGTACAGATTAGGTGAAACCTGCCTCAAAAACAGGGAGAGGGACCTTGGAGCCCTAGTGGACGATCCCTTAAACACAAGTCAGCCGTGTGCGGCAGCAGCGAAAAAGGCCAACATAATCCTTGGTTCGGAGGTGGGTTCCTCCCGGTTCGCACTGGTTCTATAGAACTGGTAGAAAACCGCTGGCGATGTCATGGAGCTGGCTCTGTCAGTGCTGGTCCGTGGACGCCGCCATCTCTTTTTTGGGGGGGGGGATTTTTTTTTTGAAAAAAATATTTTTTTGGGAATTTTTTGCTGATTTTTTCTTCTGCGCATGCGCAGAAGCTGAGTTTCCGGCACTGAGCATGCACCATCTTGTTTTCGGATATTTTTGGGGGAATTTTTTGTGGATTTTTGGCACTTCACATGCGCGCGGGCGGCGTGGCCACACGGCGCGGGAGGAAGCGAACCGGCGGTGAGGCAAGTTAGAAACCCACCCCTGCCTTGGTTGAATAAACAGAGGCATCACGTGAAGTATTACTACCGCTTTGTAAAGCCTTAATAAGACCACACCTGGAATGCGGCATCCAGTTTTGGTCACCACATTACAAAAAAGATGTTGAGACTCTGGAAAAAGTGCAGAGGAGAGCAACTAAGATGATTTAAAGGCCTGGAGACTAAAACATATGAAGAACGGTTGCAGGAATTAGTTACGTGATGATGAATGAACTTTCAGCTTGGAAGACCTGAAAGGCCAGGGTAGGGCTGTTGTTCAGTTGCTAGGTCATGTCCGACTGTTCGTGACCTCATGGACCATGGCACACCAGGCCCCATCCTCCACTGTCTCCTGGAGTTTGCCCAAAGTCATGTTCATTGAGTTGATAACGCCATCCAACCATCTCCTCGTCTGTTGTCCCTTCCTCCTTTGGCCTTCCATCTTTCCCAACTTCAGGGTCTTCTTCAAGGAGTCCCCTCTTCTCATTGGGTGGCCTAAAGTCTTTTAGCTGCAACTTCAGGATCTGCCCTTCCAAAAGACACTCAGGGTTGATTTCCTTTAGGATCGACCGATTGGATCTCCTTGCAGTCCGAGAGACCTTCGAAAGTCTTCTCTAGCCACCCCAATTCAAAAACATGAATTCTTCGGCACTCAGCCTTCCTCATGGTCCAACTCTCACAGCCATACATTACTCCTGGGATAACTGTAGCTTTGACTATAGGTTAGGAATACATTCTTACAAAGAAAAATGTACCCTCTGTGGATGCATAGATCCACAGAAATCTTTAATCTAAGGTTGTGTCAGTGGAACAACTTGCCTCCAGAAATTGTAGGTGCTCCAACACTTTGTGGAGCATTTTAAAGAAAAGACCGTTTGTCTGAAATGGTATAGGGCAGTGATGGCGAACCTTTTTTTCCTTGGGTGCCAAAATAGTGCACGTGTGCGCTATTGCATGCGCATGCGTGCCCACACCCATAATTCAAAGCCCCCCACTCACCCCACCCCCCTGCACATGTGTGCATGACCCCCCCACTTACCCATTTCCTGACTTCCAGTGGGCCCTGTAGGCCCATTTTTTGCCCTCCCCAGGATCCAGAGGCTTTCTTGGAGCTTGGGTAGGGCAAAAACGTTCCCTCGGCCACCCTGGAGGCCCTCCGGAGGCCAAAATCGCCCTCCCAGAGTCTCTGTGCAAGCCAAAAATCAGCTGGCGGGCACACACATGCGTGCTGCAGCTGAGCTAGGGCAATGGCTCGCGTGCCGGCAGATATGGCTCCGCGTGCCACCTGTGGCACCCGTGCCATAGGTTTGCCATCACTGGTATAGGGTTTCCCGCTTGAAAAGGGGGTTGGACTAGAAGACCTCCAAGGTCCCTTCCAACTCTGTTATTCTCTCAATGTACAGCATTAAGAGATCTCTCTCTACTCCCCATCAAAATCATTTCGCAGCCTCATAAAACCAAGATTTATTTGCTTCCATCCAGGACGCGGTGTGCAAATTCAGAATGCAGCAGCACGAAGCCATGAAAGAAATTGGAAAAGAGGAGACTCCATATGCTGTTCTTTCTACAGACAACAGATTACAAAGCAGAAATGTGAGGATTCCTTTCCTGAGAGAAATCCCCGTTTTTCAACACTGATCTGGAGGAGGGGAATTTATTTGCCACATGGAACGCTGGTCACAGGATTGCTGGGGATGCAAATATTAAAATGGTGCAAATATTAAAAATATTAAAACTAACGGTGAGGAAACTACAGCCGCACGAGACATAAACACTTGAAGTCTGAATTAGAAAAATGCAAAGCAGGGTTCAACCTTTAGGCCCAGAGGGCTTGTTCCCTCCTCTCTTTGGTTCCCCCCACCCGGGGAATGAAATTTGATAGTCAAACTTTTCAGTGCAACTAGATGATAATTTGGGATGAACTACGAGGGAGTTGTAGGGGAATTGAAGTGGAGATTGTGACACAATCAGCAGTGGGTTTGTTTGTTTGTTTGTTTGTTTGTTTGTTTGTTTGTTTGTTTGTTTGTTTATTATTCATTCATTCATTCATTCATTCATTCATTCATTCATTCATTCATTCATTCATTCATTCATTCATTTATGATTCTTATATGCCGCCCTACTCCCTGGGGACTCAGGGCGGCGTACAACATTTAAAAGAACCACTAAACAATATAATTTTAAACAATTTAAAATACATTTTTTAAGAAAGCATACAAAATCTTACATACATGGAGGAGACCAAGATAAAGTTGTCTCAAAACCCCGCCTGCAGGAAGAGCCATGTCTTAATGGCTTTTCGGAAGGCCAGCAAGGTGGGGACAATTCGTATCTCTGGGGGAAGTTGGTTCCAGAGAGCGGGGGGGCCCTACAGAGAAGGCCCTCCCCCTAGGCCCCGCCAGCCGACATTGTTTGATTGACGGGACCTGGAGGAGACCCACTTTGTGGGACCTCACCGGTCGGTGGGAAGAATGAGGCAGGATGCAGTCCCAGAGGTAACCTGGTCCTAAACCATGTAGGGCTTTAAAGATGATGATCAACACCTTGAATTGTACCCGGAGACCAATGGGCAGCCAATGCAACTGGCAGAGTATGGCTGTTACATGGGTGTATCTTGAGACACCCACCACAGCACGCGCAGCCGCATTTTGCACCAATTGTAGTCTCTGAATACTCTTCAAGGGTAGCCCCATGTAGAGCGCATTGCAATAGTCCAATCGGGAGGTGACAAGGGCATGAGTGACCGTGAGCAGAGCCTCCTTCTCCAAGTATGGTCGCAATTGGTGCACCAGGCGAACCTGTGCAAAAGCCCCCCTAGCCACAGCTGTAAGGTGTTGGTCTAATTTTAGCTGTGGATCTAGGAGGACCCCCAAATTGCGAACCCGTTCCGAGGGAGTTAGTTTTTCTCCCTCAAGAACCAAGGAGGGACAGTCGACATGGTCCTTAGGAGGCAATATCCAGAGCCACTCAGTCTTGTCAGGGTTGAGTTTGAGTCTGTTTCTCCCCATCCAGCTCCCGGTTCGGCTCGGTTCTGCGAACCGGTAATGACAACAGCAGGAGGCTCCACCCACCTGCCCTGGACGCTCCGCCCACCCGGAACACTTCTGCGCATGTGCAGAAGTGTCACGTGCACAAGCGCGCGCCCGAACCAGTAACAACGGGTTTTAGAACCCACTACTGGACACATTTACAATGAAGGACACATTGGCTTATTGACAGGCGAAGAAGGGCTAAAGAGGGGAACGATTACAATCCCTCTGGAAAGATTTATGCAGAGGAGAATACTGGGCATCCTTGATCTACAACTATTCACAACGGCGTTGAAAAGAGTGACTTGCAACCGTATGTCCATTGCAGCATCCCCATGGTTACATGACCAACATTCGGAGGCTTGGCAACTGGCATGTACTTATGATGGTTGCAGTGATTCCCTTTTGTGACTTTCTGACAAGAAAAGTCCACGGGGAAGCCGGATTCGCTTAACAACCGTGTTACTAACTTATCAACTGCAGTGATTCACTTAACAATGGTGGCAAGAAAGGTCGTTTAACCACCGTCTTGCTTGCAGACAGAAATGTGGGGCTCAACTGCAGTCATAAGTTGAGGACTGATTATATACAACAACAGATTTGATTGGATATAGCACATCATGTATCTAGTCAGGTCACGGAGGCCATGAAATTGGAGCTATAGGTCAACAGGGCAGGACTACAAAAACAATGGGGATGACAGAATAAGAATTATTCCTATCGAGGCGATATAGGATCTTGCTTCCTTGAAGCCATCCTTACTTAGAAAATAAAACCGAGATTCAATTCTAATTAACAAAATATTTATTTCAGTACAAAAGTAACAAAAGAATATAAACCTTATTAAGCTACATTGTCTCAGCTAAGAAATCACGTCTGCCTCGGGCGAGGCTCACAGGAGAAGAAGGAAGGAGGAGACAAACTCCTGGAATGCACACATGCGCAATAATACGTATCACATGTCTGCTTGATTAGAAAATACAGTAAACCTAGAAATATTGCAGAGGTGCTCAACTGGCAATATTCACATCGTGACAGGGGAGAACAACTGAAAAGAGCAAGTGACCATATTTCATAAACATTGCTTCTTTTGAGGGAGTTACTTCCCTTGGACTTCCAAGAGCTTTTCTCTCCTCCCAAGGTCTTCTCCTAACTTCTCACCTTCCTTGGTCTTCTCAAGTTTTGATGGCTGAGCTAAGAGTTGGAGTTTCTTTGGAAGAGGTTCATAAAGAGCAAGACAGATTCATTAAGGATGGAGATAATATGGTGGAGACACTTCATCCACAAATGGAGAGCTCATAGAGACGTGACCTAGACATCACTGAGCTACCGTTCAGCGGTGGTGAGGGAGTAGAGGAAGATGTTATTTCTCAACCACAAAACTTTCTGAAATTCTTCCTCAAGGCAGATGGGCATCCTGTGTTCCTGTAGTTGTTACAGACGCAGTAAAGCTTCCAATCTTCCAAAGAAAGTTAAAACTCGACCCAAGTAAATAATTAAGAGTAAAGTGGCTTTTTTTTTTTGGCTTACCTGAGCAAAGTTTTGGCTGCCCTTCAAAAAATCCAAATGTTGACCGCCTTGGGCCTTTCTTCACTCCATGGGCCTAAAAGGACATTTCCCATCATCATGAGGCTCTACCTGTTGGTTTAAAGAACTCGGCTGGAGAGCCCAATTCCATCTTTTTCTCTGTGTGCCGCCATCTGCCCACTTCTTCACCTTCTGGATACACCTGAATAATTTTACCGCAGTAGGGAAAAAAAAAGAACAAAGAGATCTTAAGATGTCAGGTCTTCTGTCGCTGCTACAAAACGTGTCGCGGTGGAATTAGATGACAGAGTGGACAAGCAAGTAGTAGCTTGGGAAATCTCTGGTTTACTTAAAGAGACCAATTTACCTGGTTAAATTGCCACTTCTATCATCTGGAAGGCCTTAGCATGTGGATAATCTAAGCAGGCTTGCTACCTGAGTTGGGTTTTGGGGGGATTCTTATTCACATTTGCTGTTTTAATCAGAGTTTAAGAGAAACCCATTGCTCAGACTAGAGAAAATAGGGATGACCGGGAGGGACATGATAGCAGAGTTCCAGTATTTGAGGGGCTGCCACAATGAAGAGGGAATCAACTTATTTTCCAAAGCATCAGAAAGCAAGTAACATTGGATGGAAACTACTCAAGGAGAGAAGCAACCTAGAACCAGGAGAAATCTCCTAATGGCGAGAACAATTATGCAGTGGAACAGAAGTTGCCTTCAGAAGTTGTGGGAGCGCCATCACTGGAGGCTTTCAAGAAGAGACTGGACAGCCACTTGTATGAAATGGTATAGATTCTCCTGCTTGTACAGCGAGTTGGACTAGATGACCTCCAAGGTCCCTTCCAACTCTGTCATTCTATGTTCTAGAAAAAAATCCAAGGAGCTTCTAAAATGCAATCAGTATATTCCAAGCCAATTCGTGGCCCACTCCCACGTCACGGGACACGTACTATAACTCACCCACTCTGTTAATGGGCACTGCAACTAGTCTAAGTCACATATAGGATATGACATTGGTTGCCCTCTCTCCAGAATGTCTTGAGCATGGCGGGATAATTGCACAATAAAAGATCTTCCTGGAAGCATCTTCCATAAACCAGGGGCCTTTTTGGATGTGATGATCAGGTAAGATTGGAGAAGTGTCCTCCTGCCAAACATTGCAGTTATCGTACTATATTTTGTTGACCTTTTAGCTGGATTATGTATCGTATCGACAGATTTTAAGTATAATTAGGAACTTCCACCCCACAGTTCAGCCCTTTCTTTGATGGTCCAAAGTTAATCAATCTTGATCTTAAATGCTAATACAAGCAATTAAAAATAACATTAATTGAAATACTGCAAGGGGTTTGGTCTGTTTTTTTTTTTTGTTCCTTCTATATAACCGCACAGCAATACTAATTTTCAGGAGTAATTAGTGAATTGCCCTTTGTCTTATAAAACTTTGAAAGAGAGAGCGGGGGGGGGAGGGAGAGGGGGAGGGGGGGAGAGAGAAACAGAAAGAGAGAGAGAAAGAGACAGAGAGAAAGGGAGGGAGATGGAAAGAGAGAGGGAGGGAGGGAGGGAGGGAGGAGAGAGAGAGAGAGAGAGAGAGAGAGAGAGAGAGAGAGAGAGAGAGAGAGAGAGAGAGAGAGAGAGAGAGAGGGGTGTTTTCTCAAACCCAAGACAAAAGTCCCAAGGGACACAGCACTTTCAGTGAGTTTTAACTTCACTATTTGGCATATTTATTTCAGCTGATAATCCAAATGAGTTGAAGGATGTAATTTACTAATGCAGAAACAATACCCCCTTTCTGTGGAAAACAAAATCTATAGGCCAAGTATTGCAAAATAGAATTTATAAATATATCTATCAGGACAAATTTCTACCTGGTGTCCTAATTAAAAAGAGTGCTTCTTTCTTGGATAATAATATAAAATCTGAAGGGAATATAATACAGAGCTGTTCTTTTCCATTCTATATTCCATTCCATTCTTCACTATTCTGTTCTGTTCTGTTGTTTTGTTCCATTCCATTCTGTTCCATTCTGTTCCATTCCGTTCTGTTCCATTCCATTCCATTCTTCATTGTTCTGTTCTATTCTGTTCTGTTGTTTTGTTCCATTCCATTCCATTCCGTTCCATTCCATTCCGTTCCATTCTTCATTGTTCTATTCTATTCTGTTCTGTTCTGTTGTTTTGTTCCATTCCATTCTGTTCCATTCCGTTCCATTCCGTTCCATTCCATTCCATTCCATTCCATTCTTCATTGTTCTATTCTATTCTATTCTGTTCTGTTGTTTTGTTCTATTCCATTCCATTCCGTTCCATTCCATTCCATTCCATTCTTCATTGTTCTATTCTATTCTGTTCTGTTCTGTTGTTTTGTTCCATTCCATTCTGTTCCATTCCGTTCCATTCCATTCCATTCCATTCCATTCCATTCTTCATTGTTCTATTCTATTCTATTCTATTCTGTTCTGTTGTTTTGTTCCATTCCATTCCATTCCGTTCCATTCCATTCCGTTCCATTCTTCATTGTTCTATTCTATTCTGTTCTGTTCTGTTGTTTTGTTCCATTCCATTCCGTTCTTCATTGTTATATTCTATTCTGTTCTGTTCTGTTGTTTTGTTCCATTCCGTTCTATTCTGTTCCATTCAATTCTTCATTGTTCTATTCTGTTCTGCTCTGTTCTGTTGTTTTGTTCCATTCCATTCCGTTCTTCATTGTTCTGTTCTGTTGTGTTCTGTTGTTTTGTTCTATTCCGTTCCGTTCCATTCCATTCTTCATTGTTCTATTCTGTTCTGCTCTGTTCCACTGTGTTTCATTCCATTCCATTCCGGGACAATACCTGTCCTATCTTTGAAAGCATGTCGGCTAATCTTACTTTTTTTTGCACCTAGAATAGTAGTTCCCCTCCCCCACCCCAATCCAAGAGGGATCCATCCATGGCCCTGCAGCTATTCTGCACTTTGCTGTGAGTGACATTTGGTGAAGGCCGCACATGCATGTTTTTTTTCCCCTTGTTCCCGCCTCACAATGAGCTATTCAACAAAAGCCTTCTCTTTGATGCAGAAAAACAGCCCTTTCACGAGACTTTTAGGCAGGCAAAGCTTGACAAATGCCTCTCTGAGGACTAGTTTCTTTCTTTCCTCCACTCCGTCCTTTATCGGCAAACACATTTAGTGTTCCTTTCAGTTCTAACTAGCTTTGCAGGAGAAACTATATACAATATAAAAAATACAGCAGATTTGTCTAATTAGTGCAGGTCACAGAATTCAACTTGTTCCTGGCACAGTATTTGAATTACCTGCATGGAGTTATTTATTAAAAAAAAGAAAAGAAATAAAAGAGTACTGAACCACTGATGTACTACGTATTTAATCGAAGTTGGGTTAATTACCTGCATTTATCTAATGAATTTCTGCCCAGTCCAATAATAAACATTGTGCAACTACATAATAGCTACCCAGCATTTGGGGTTTGTTTGTTTTTTAAAGGCACATCTTGCAGGGTTTTGTTTTTTTTAGGTTTTATATCCCTTGTGTCGTTACTGTTCTAATCCCACATTTTCTTGATCGCGCTTTTTCGACAGATATTCATTAAAAACCCAAATCCCCCTTTAAAAGACCATCCCATGCATTTCGTTGAGGTTCATTGGTTATCCAGGGGAGTCCACCTGTCTATTGTTTCTTAATGACTTTTGCATGCTCAGTCGCTGATTTGTAAGGAACGAATTTTCAAAATCTACATGGGAAAATCCAAATCCAGAGCTGTATCCACAAATCCGTTCAAAGCTGTCCAGAAGGGACCGTACGAAGTAGCCTTTCGCGTGGATGCCGTTGGCGTAAATTGCTACAAAGAAAAAGGAAAGCAATCACTTCCTTTTAATTACATTTATATATCACCCTTTTGTTACACCAAACAAAACTTAGAAACCGTTTCCCCGTTTAAACATCGACCAGACCTTTCATTAAAACTCCTTGCTGGGTTTTAGAGACTGCTGCACCATGGATCTTTTGCACCTAAACTGAGAAAAATCAGTTATTCCATTTTATGAAGCGAGGCCGGGTTCAAGCCTCCACTTCATCATGGTTGTCCCAAAGGTGTTTTTTCGTGGTTTCACAACCATGACCTGGATGACTGAGAATATCCTTAATCATGGCTTAAACTAGGCAACCGTGCAATTTCAGCCTTCTCACAAGATTGTTGTGTGCGGATAAAGTGAAAGGAAGCCCTTTATGGAAGCCATCTTCAACTTCTGGAGGGGAAGGGACGTACCTAGCACAACCGCCATTATTCTCAACATCACCCCTGGTGTTGTCGTTCTTCGGTGTAAGAGGAAGACATTAGCCCCACTTTAGCAAATGAAAGGAGAGAAGCCCACTGTAACAACATTGCCAAAAAGGCACTAAGAGTTGTTCATCTAATCTTGTGTAGCTTCTTCTCTGGCAATATTGCATTGCTAACCAGAGCATACAAAACATTTGCTAGACCAATTCTCGAATACAGCTCACCTGTCTGGAACCCGCACTGCATATCGGACATTAATACAATCGACAGTCCAGAAATATTTCACAAGAAGAGTCCTCCACTGCTCTGCTCGCAACAGAATACCTTATTCCACCAGACTTGAAATTTTGGGCTTAGACAATTTACAACTACGTTGCCTTCGATCTGATCTAAATGTAGTTCATAAAATCATCTGCCACAATGTCTTACCTGTCAATGATTACTTCAGCTTCAACCGCAACAACACACGAGCACACAATAGATTCAAACTAAATGTAAACCGCTCCAAACTCGACTGCAGAAAATACGACTTCAGCAACAGAGTGGTCAATGCCTGGAATGCACTACCTGACTCTGTGGTTTCTTCCCCAAACCCCAAAAACTTTAACCTTAGACTGTCTACAGTTGACCTCACCCCATTCCTAAGAGGTCTGTAAGGGGCGTGCATAAGCGCACCACTTTGCCTACCATCCCTGTCTTACTGTCCTATTGTCCTCATTTATCTGTACTTACTTTGCTTATGTTAGACACTTGGCAACTGGTTTATATTTACGACGGTCGCCATGTCCCAGGGTCACATGATCCCCTTTTGTGACCTTCTGACAAGCAAAGTCAATGGGGAATCCAGATTCCCATGCATAGCCGCCCAGAGTCCCCCGGGAGTTGGGCGGCATAGAAATTTTAATAAATAAAATAAATTAATAAATAAATATAATAGCAATATTCCAATGTTTGAGAGGTTGCCAAAAAGAAGAGGAGGGTCAACTTATTTTCCAAAGCACCAGAAGGCAGGACAAGAACCAATGGGTGAAAAATAATCGAGGAGAGAAGCAACCTGGAATTAAGGAGAAACTTCCTAACAGTGAGGACAATTAACCAGTGGAACCGAAGTTGCCTTCAGAAGTTGTGGATGCTCCATCACTGGAGGTTTTTAAGAAGAGAATGGACAGTCAATTGTCTGAAATGCTATAGGGTCTCCTGCTTGAGCAGTGGGCTGGACTAGACGACCTCCAAGGTCCCTTCCAACTCTATTTTATTCTATTTTATTCTGTTCTATTCTATTCTATTCTATTCTATTCTATTCTATTCTATTCTATTCTATTCTATTCTATTCTATTCTATTCTATTCTATTCTATTCCATTCCATCCCATCCCATCCCATCCCATCCTAATGGAAATGTATTGGTCATACAACTGCGGCAAGAATAACATATGCACAATATTGGAAAGATAATCAAACCCCACCAGAAAACGTACTAATGGACAAAATATATAGATGTGCTGAAATGGACATGCTGACCATTCAACTCAAAGGACAATGCAACTCAGAATACTGCAAAACATGGACTAGATGGTACAACTGGACTAAAAAAAAGAGGACAACGTGAGAAGAAAATGAAGATAGGAGAGACCGTAAATTTATGATTTATTGTGCATAAACGAGAAATAACAATGTTGTAAAAACGGGTGTAGATCTGTATTAAAATATTCAGATGTTTAATGAATAAAAATAATAAAGATAAATAGATAAGAAGGAAATGTATTGGTCATGCCATTGATTCCACAATAAAGGTACATTTTGGTCACACTGCGATAACCAACCCCAGTTATACAAATACATTTCGTGTGGGGAAATGTAGCACCAGAAATCAAACCTCCCTCTTCTCCCCCACACACGACACATGTGCCAAATGAACACTCACACAAAGGATTGTCTCTGGGTTGAGTCTAACACAGCATGAGGAGAACACAACCCCTCCGACATTATGAGACAATGAGCTCTCGAGAACGCCACCGTATTGTCCGTGCGCATACTGCAGACAAAACGGGGGAGAGAACCCGGGCCAGGCGGACTTGTCAGGTTGATTTATGAGGTACCTAAATCTTGAGGGGAAACAATCTTTTGTGTATTAAACCTCCACTCAAAACGGTGCTGCGTAGAAAGATAAGTGAGGACGACAAGGATGGCTCTGGGTCCGCAGAAGCTGGAACGGAGGCGATAAGGCCCTGTGTTCCTACATTTCTTCTCCTTTTAAACCATCGCAAATGGGGAAGGGCTGCCAAGGAAAGCCAACAGGTAAGAGAAAGGTGAGGCGCAAAATAATATCCTGGGTGAACTTTTGATGTACTGCTTTCTCGGTGATAGGACTCTGGCTCCACAGAGGGGACTTCATGCCGATACTTTGATGAGAAAAACGCGTCGGGAGCTCATTATTTCCCAGCCAAAGGAACAATTTCCCCAACGTTCTTGGTTTAAATTGCAGACTGCTGTCATAGCGCATCACTTATTCAAACTCATTTTCTCCTATCCTTTTTTTTGGGAGGGGAGGGAAAGGGGGAAAGCAGAAGACTCCTGAACTACATTTTGCCCTGGAAGCAGATTATCTAATTTAGAAATACAAAGATTTCTCCTCTTTGCAGAAGGGAAGTGAGGTGTGGAGCACGCAGAGCCAGAATGGTGTCCTATGACTCTGCTGAACACTTGGACTTGTTGAAGGAGGTGCACTGGGACAGACACACACACACACACACACACACACACACACACACACACACACACACACAAATCAAGTGGCTTGGGAGACCCCTATAAGGGGAAATTATAAGGAGAAATATTCTACGAGATTTCAAATTATACTTTTTAATTCTTCCCAGATGCGCTCTGAATTATATTAGAGGCTCCCTATGTTAAAAGATAGAATAGCAACCAAGAAGAAGATGAAACCTGCAGAATCTTCTTTTCCTTCTTTTCTTATTTTCCAAAGCACCAGAAAGCCAGACAAGAATAGAATGGAATGGAATGGAATAGAATAGAATAGAATAGAATAGAATAGAATAGAATAGAATAGAATAGAATAGAATAGAATAGAATAGAATAGAATATTGGAATGAAGAAAGAATAGAATAGAATAGAATAGAATAGAATAGAATAGAATAGAATAGAACAGAACAGAACAGAACAGAACAGAACAGAACAGAACAGAACAGAATAGAATAGAATAGAATAGAATAGAATAGAATAGAATAGAATATTGGAATGAAGAAAGAATAGAATGGAATAGAATAGAATAGAATAGAATAGAATAGAATAGAATAGAATAGAATAGAATAGAATAGAATAGAATAGAATAGAATAGAATAGAATATTGGAATGAAGAAAGAATAGAATGGAATAGAATAGAATAGAATAGAATAGAATAGAATAGAATAGAATAGAATGAAAATAATAGAATAGAACAAAATAAAAAATAGAATAGAATAGAATAGAATAGAATAGAATAGAATAGAATAGAATAGAATAGAATAGAATAGAATAGAATAGAATAGAATAGAATTCTTTATTGGCCAAGTGTGATTGGACACACAAGGAATTTGCCTTTGGTGCATATGCTCTCAGTGTACAGAAACAAATGGATGGGAACTCATCAAGGAGAGAAGCAACCTGGAACTAAGGAGAAACTTCCTAACAGGGAGGACAATTAACCAGTGGAACAGAAGTTGCCTCCAGAAGCTGTGAATGCTCCAACACTGGAAGTTTTTAAGAAGATGTGGGACAACCATTTGTCTGAAGTAGTGTAAGGTTTCCTGCCCATGCAGGGGGTTGGACTAGAAGACCTCCAAGGTCCCTTCCAGTTCTATTCTGAGTGGTTGATGGAAGATCTCAAGTAATACTTGTTCCCCTTTTTGGAAGACAGATATGTATAGCTACTGCTTAATGGATAGTAACATTGCTGAATTAACTTATAATCCACTTTTTTAAGTAGAGTGAAGGACCCTAATACTTTCTGTATTGCCTCAGGTGGAAAAAAATTGTTCTGGACTACCCAGGGCTCCAGATTTGCTTAACAGAAATGTTAAGGGAAGAATATCCCCATAGAGGCGATATTTGGATCTTTTTCTTGGAATTCAAATACTTAGAAATAAAACCGAGATTAAATGTCTAATAGAAAATATTTATTTGAGTACAAAACAATATAAAAACAATAAATCCTGAATAAACTACATCTTTGCTAAGTAACACGACCTTCCAGGTCGGAAGGCATAACAGAAGTGATTAATGGTGGATAGGAATGTAGACATGCGCAGAACATCATATCACGTGTTCTGCTTGTATTGGGAAGTACCATAATATTTAGGATAGGGGTGCATCACCCTGCATAGACTCACAACTGACAATATTCACATTGTGACAAGAAAGGCATTTTTTTGCCTCTTTATCAGAAAACCGATTACCAGTACTCAGCAATATGATACCACTTAGAAGACCACAAGGTCTCACTCCCCTATGGAGAAGGATGCTGAGCAACCAGGCCCTCCTTACTGACCATGGAAAATGTTCAGTCCATTACAAGATTGAATCTAATCATTGGGTTGAAACCCAGACTGAACAATCAACAGAAAACCGCATGGAAACAATGCTGCTTAAAATCAGCAATGCTCCACCCTCAGTAAACACCAGCCTTCATCGACCATGGTCCTCCTCAGCAGCCCAAAGCTTCTTAGGTTCAACTGGATGTACGCCTAGATAAGAGCGTCTAAGATTTAAATCCGAAATCTATGTTTCCGATGTCTAAAAGACCAAGGAGATTAAAAGACGGGCCAGCACTGAAGCAATTAGCAGAACCAGTGCCAAGTGATCTTCCTGGGATCACTTCCATAAATGGTCTCTTCTGCTTAGCACCTGGCTCAGCTGCTCTTGAAGAAAAGTACCAACAAAAGCCCTTCGCAGATTAATGGCTCCTGGGCCAGCAGATGTTACCAAAGATCCCCGGCTTTTATAGACAACTTACCAGCATTTTGCAAAGAGCTCTGAAGGTAATGGAGCTCCTTCAACCACCTGTTCACGGTGATTAGTCCCCGTTGGAATTTTGTCACCTGCAATCTAGGATTATCTCGGTGTTTTTTTTACTTGTCTTCAACAGCAGTTCCCTGTGACTCTCTCCTGATAGGAATGAAAAACCGGTTTCATGAAGAGAGAGGGAGAGGGAGAGAGAATGAGAGAGAGGAGAGGGGGAGAGAGGGGGGTGAGATAGAGAGAAGGGAGAAGGGGCGTGCATAAGCGCACCAACGTGCCTACTGTCCCTGTCCTACTGTCCCCATTTATTCGTATCCATATCCTGTATTCATAATCATGTTTATACTTATACATGTTTGACAAATGAAATAAATAAAAAAATAAAAAGAGAGAGAGAGGAGAGAGAGAATGAGAGAACGAGAGAGAGAGAGAGAGAGAGAGAGAGAGAGAGAGAGAGAGAGAGAGAGAGAGAGAGAGAGAGAGAGAGAGAGAGAAAGAGAGTAGAGGGTGAGAGAGAGGGGTAAGATAGAGAGGAGAGAGAGAAGAGAAAGAAAGAGGGAGGGAGAGAGAGAGGAAGGGAGAGAGAGGAGAGAGAGAGAGAATGAGGGAGAGGAGAGAGAGAAGAGAACGAGAGAGAGAGAGTAAGAGAGTAGAGGGTGAGAGAGAGGGGTAAGATAGAGAGGAGAGAGAGAAGAGAAAGAAAGAGGGAGGGAGAGAGAGAGGAAGGGAGAGAGAGAAGAGAGAGAGAGAATGAGGGAGAGGAGAGAGAGAAGAGAACAAGAGAGAGAGAGTAAGAGAGTAGAGGGGGAGAGAGAGGGTAAAATAGAGGAGAGAGAGAAGAGAGAGAGAGAATGAGGGAGAGGAGAGAGAGAAGAGAACGAGAGAGAGAGAGTAAGAGAGTAGAGGGGGAGAGAGAGGGTAAAATAGAGGAGAGAGAGAAGAGAGAGAGAGAATGAGGGAGAGGAGAGAGAGAAGAGAACGAGAGAGAGAGAGTAAGAGAGTAGAGGGGGAGAGAGAGGGTAAAATAGAGGAGAGAGAGAAGAGAGAGAGAGAATGAGGGAGAGGAGAGAGAGAAGAGAACGAGAGAGACAGAGACAGAGACAGAGAAAGAGAAGAAAATTAGGATGACTCATATGCAAATTTACCTGCCATGGGTGGAGAATGATGTGCTCTATCACCCATGTGATCACCCTAGGTCAGTGATGGCGAACCTATGGCACGCGTGCCACAGGTGGCACGCGGAGCCATATCTGAGGGCACGTGAGGCGTTGCCCTATGTCAGCTCCAGTGCACATGTGCGCGGTGGCCAGCGGATTTTCGGCCTTCTTTTTGGCCGTTTTCACTCTCCCCAAGGTTCCTGAAAGCCTCCTGAAGCCTGGGGACGGCGAAAAAACGGCCCAACAGGCCAACTGGACGTTCGTTTCCAAACTTCCGATTGGGCCGTTTTTCGCCGTCCCCAGGCTTCAGGAGGCTTTCCGGAACCTTGGGGAGAGCAAAAAACAGCCCAATGGGCCTACCAGAAGTCCGGAGGCTTCAGTGAGGACTGTGTGCATGCGCTGGGGGGCAGCATGGGGGTTGTGGGCATGCATGGGGGCGGCGCAGGGGTTGTGCGCATGCACGGAGGGGAGGGCATTGCATATGGGTGTGGACACGCATGCGCACGCACACCCTTTTGGCACCCGAGTCAAGAAAGGTTCGCCATCCCTGCCCTAGGTAATGTGTCTCCAAGGAAGTGTTGCACAGAAAGTTAGTCCTCACTCCCTCCTCCTGTGGCCAAGTTCTCTGGTGACAGCTATATTATGAATTAGCATAGATCTATTTACATCCAGCCTGCCCATTAATCACTGTATCAGGAAGGTTGTCTAATTAATTAACCACCATAGGTGGTCACAACAGCCAAAAGAACCATTTCAGGTGTAGAGCCAAGCACATCATTTGTCTTGTCTTACACATCAGCCATCTCTTTCTTGTGGCTCTTTCTTCCATCCTTGATCTCTATATTAGCTTTGCACCTCAGGACACTCGTTCTCGGCGAGGACTTTTCCTTCTTGGAGAGCTTTGACAACAATTTATGGGTCTTCATATCCCTTTGACAGCTCCTTTGGTTCCTTCATTCAAACAACTTCCCTTTTCAATTGTGTAGAGGTATTTTCCCAAGTTCACTTATTAATACTTTTTTTTTTTTGGTTTTGGACATTATAATACATGATGTCTCTGTGCCAACTTCATTCATCCAAAAATTCCTTTTAGTTATGGTTTCTTCTTCTTCTTCTTCTTCTTCTTCTTCTTCTTCTTCTTCTTCTTCTTCTTCTTCTTCTTCTTCTTCTTCTTCTTCTTCTTCATCTTCTTCCTCCTCTTCCTCCTTCTCCTCCTCCTCCTCTTCTTCTTCCTCTTCTCCTCCTCCTCCTCCTCTCCTCCTCCTCCTCTCCTCCTCCTCCTCTCCTTGGGAAGTCTTGGACTTCATCTATCCAACGACAAGTCACAAATTGGATATGGGATTGATTACAGCTCTGTTCATCCCAGTGAATGAAAAGGACTAGGGATCTACTGTGACAAAAGCTACTGCAGAAAAGTTATAAGGTTGGGTGGAAGAAGAGGCGAGGATGCAAGCAGGCAGGCAGGAGACAGAAAGAGAAGGCAGGCGGGCGGGCGGGAGGGAGGGAGGGAGGGAGGGAAGGAGGAAGGAAGGAAGGAAGGAAGGAAGGAAGGAAGGAAGGAAGGAAGGAAGGAAGGAAGGAAGGAAGGAAGGAAGGAAGGAAGGAAGGAAAAACAGAAAGAGAAGGCAGGCAGCAGGGAGGGAGGGAGGGAGGGAGGAAGAAGGAAGGAAGGAAGGAAGGAAGGAAGGAAGGAAGGAAGGAAGGGAAGGGAGGGAGGGAGGAAAAAAGGAAGGAAGGAAAGAAGGAAGGAAGGAAGGAAACAGACAGAGAAGGCAGGAAGCAGGAAGGGAGGGAGGGAGGAAAAAAGGAAGGAAAGA
The DNA here is from genome assembly GCA_023053685.1 of Diadophis punctatus similis. NCBI lineage: Eukaryota > Metazoa > Chordata > Lepidosauria > Squamata > Dipsadidae > Diadophis > Diadophis punctatus. Next base: position 1,490,151 of record JALIGW010000068.1, read on the forward strand.
AGGAAGGAAGGAAGGAAGGAAACAGACAGAGAAGGCAGGAAGCAGGGAGGGAGGGAGGGAGGAAGGAAGGAAGGAAGGAAGGAAGGAAGGAAAGAAGGAAGGAAGGAAGGAAGGAAGGAAGGAAGGAAGGAAGGAAGGAAGGAAGGAAGGAAGGAAGGAAGGAAGGAAGGAAGGAAGTTTATATGATTTTAAACAGATCCTCTCATTAGACTAATAATGATGCAAGTCATAAACCCAATTTATATATTCCTCTGTTTAGAAACTTATAAGCTATTGTTTTCTGCACTGAGGGAGCAAAGAGTTCCCAAAACTATTATAATACAATTATAGATCTCCCAAACCCAACACAATCTAAAACCAAAATAAAAGCAAGATATTAGGCTCTCTGGAGCCTAGTTCAAAAATAGTTTTATACCCTCTCTTTAGAAAGCTGAAGAGAAAACATCTCCCATCAAAGTTCACTCGGGGAACGGAGGTGGAACCCCTATAAAAAGTTCTCACTACTTCCCACCACTAATAAGAGAGTCTGAATGCCACTTTTCTCTCTTTCTAAACAAGAGAGGCATACAACTTTCAACCCAGAGCATTACTAGAGAGACAATAATTACTGCTGCTATTTACGTGCTAATATGTCCAAATTAAAGGTAAGAAAAACAAATTAAGAGTCTTTAAATTTCTCATTCGCTCATTAAATTGCCAAGACATATATTCACACATGGAGATGCACGGACTACAGGTAGGCCTCGAGTTACAACCACAATTGAGCCCCTAAATTCTGTTGCTTAAGTGGAACATTTGTTAAGTGAGGTCTACTCCATTGTACGAATTTTCCTGCCACAGTTGTGTTAAGTGAATTGCTGCAGTTGTTAAGTTAGCTCTTGCCACGGTTGTTAAGTGAATCTGGCTTCCTCGTTGATTTTGCTTGCCTGAGGGTCGCAAAAGGGGATCGAGTGACCCTGGGACACTGCGGCCGTCATAAGTATGAGTCCGTTGTCAAGTATCCGAATATAAATCACATGACCATGCTGCGAGGGTCGTAAGTGTGAAAAATAGTCATAAGTCACTTCTTTCAGTGCTGTTGTAACTTTGAATGAACTCTTTTAAGTCGGGAACCACCTGTATTTCTTCTGCAGAACAGTGGTGGGTTCCTACCGGTGTGGTCCACTCTATAGCATCGGTGCGGTCAGTTGCCGGTGCCTGGGTGCCGCCATTTTTTTAAAAAAAATTATTTTTAAAAAAAAATTTCTTCTGCGCATGCCCAGAAGCCGAGCTTCCGGCACTGCGCATGCGCTGCCTTCCTACCCCACAGTGAGTCCAAGCAGGAGAGGATGGCTGAGGGAGCGTGTGAGACGCTGAAAGAACGGGCGGCAGGAGCTATCTCCGTTCCCCTCCCTTCAGCAGTCCGAGAAGCCACGCCCACCCGGTCACATGGCCGGCAAGCCACGCCCACAAAATAAGCCATGCCCACAGAGTGGTAGTAAAAAAAATTAGGAGAAGTTACTGCAGAAGTTACAGATGTGAGAATAATTTGTCTTGGAAAGTTTTCTGGATTTTTTCTCCTTTTTTTCTGCCAATCCAGCAAACCTATTATGTATTATTGTTAGTTTGTAATTTCTGTTCCAAATTTGTTCCCCGTCGGCCAAGTGTATGTTATGCCCTATGTTTTTTGCCCATGCAATCATAGATCCTTTGACTATACCTTCAGCTCTTTCAAATTGTAACAGGTAGTTGTAGAATTTAGAAATAATTTTATCCTCTGAGCCCGTCAAAGGTTTATCTACTTGTTTGGTTTCCATTTCAATCCCATATTCTTCATTGTCTTTTTTTTATATCGGGATTGAATTTGGAGATAGGGCCACCAATCAATAGTCATACCCTGTTTTTTCAGATCTTCCCTGCTTTTTAGTTTTCCTTTTTTTTATCCAAAATATCTTTATATTTAATCATTTTACTTATGTCAATCATATTTGGCTTTATCATCACTTCCATAGTGGATAGCCAATTTGAAATTTTCATATAATGTCTTTTCTTTTATTTCCTGACAATTTTTAATCAATGAGTCTCTAATTATATGCCTATGGAAATATTTTTCCAGTTTATTATCTTTATCCCATAGGAATGCGTGCCATCCCTTATGTATCATGTATTATTAATTGCATACGCTCAAAGGATAACAGAACGATTTCTAAGGTAGGAAGCATAAAGAATCATTGCGTAATAATTATAACTTCCTGTTAATTCAGGAGAAAACAGATCAAATATGGGTAGTCCTTGAAACCACTTCATAGAGGCACGGCACAACATAGGAGAACAAACCCATCAGGACAAAATCCATGGGTCCATCAAGAGACGAAGGCCACTCTTTTGAAGACAGCAAAGGCCACATTTTGGAACTGGGGAAACAAAACAGCCACTCCATAAACACATGGCACAGCACAGGAGAACAGACCCTCCAACACTGGAAGTTTTTAAGAAGAGATTGGATGACATTTGTCTGAAGTGGCGTAGGGTTTCATGCCTAAGCAGGGGGTTGGACTAGAAGACCTCCAAGGTCCCTTCCAACTCTGTTATTCTATTCTATTCTATTCTATTCTATTCTATTCTATTCTATTCTATTCTATTCTATTCTATTCTATTCTATTCCATTCCATTCCATTCCATTCCATTCTATTCTATTCCTTATTCTGTTCTGTTCTGTTCCTTATTCTATTCTACTCTATTCTATTCTATTCTATTCTATTCTATTCTATTCTATTCTATTCTATTCTATTCTATTCTATTCTATTCTATTCTATTCTTTCTTCCAACCTTCCCTTCTTCCTTCATCCTTATTTCTATTCTATTCTATTCTATTCTATTCTATTCTATTCTATTCTATTCTATTCCATTCCATTCCATTCCATTCCATTCCATTCCATATTCTATTCCATTCCATTCCATTCCATTCCATTCCATTCCATTCTATTCTATTCCTTATTCTGTTCTGTTCTGTTCCTTATTCTATTCTATTCTATTCTATTCTATTCTATTCTATTCTATTCTATTCTATTCTATTCTATTCTATTCTATTCTATTCTGTTCTGTTCTAAACCCATTGTGATAAGATTCTACAGTCCATCTGCATTTAAAAGACAAAGGCCACTCTTTTGAAGACAGCAAAGTCCACAGAGAGGACAGCCGGTTTGAAAGAGGGGTCAAAGAGGTCATCTGTGTCCAAATTGACAGCCCTCTCTTGACAGAGGGGGAGGGATAGGACATCATCTATCTCCAGTCTACAACATGGTCCTTTCAGCAGTTCCAATAAGGCTCCACCCCCATTTGCACCTCTCAGGTTACCCCGAGGACACTGACAAACCTCCAAGTGGCCTCAACGACTCTCTAAAAAGGATGCAAATGACCAGCTGTCTGCAAGGAGTATAAATCCTTTCCTTCCCCACCATCCGGTCAGAGCTGAAGAAGCTTCTGGGATGAGAAGCGAAACGTCTTCAAAGAAAAGACAAGAAAGTCCAGTTGCCTCTTTGGGACAGGTAAAAGGCAAAGTTCACTCTTTGCTGAAAACAGTGACTTGTGACAGGACCTCGCACTTGCAACGGTTGCAGCAGCGTTCAGAAGGTCATATGATCAAAATTGGGGCATTTGCAGCATCCCAGGGCCATGGGGTCACCATCGATGGCTTTCCCAGGGGGTTTCCGAAAAGCAAAGTCCACAAGGAAAGCTGGCTTTGTTTAATAACAAGGTGATTCGCTTATTGGCAGTGACAAAAAGAAGTCATAGATTTGGGCATCCGTCATTTAAAGACTGCCCCCCTTACCGACAGAAGTTCCAGCCCCAATTGTAGCCGTAAATCAAGGATTTGGCTACAATTACCGTATTTTTCGGAGTATAAGACGCACCTTAGTTTTGGGGGAGGAAAACAAGGAAAAAAGGCCTCTGCCTCCCAGCAATTTGCCAAACAGCAAACAGCACAGATGATAAACACTGTTTGCTGTGTATTTCTGTGCATGTGTGCCTGACCCATAGAAATAGCAAAGAATTGGAGAAATGTACATTATGCCAGACAGTTTGCTTAAATGTAGTCACACTAACTCTTCCTAATTATTTAAATAGATCTACTCCAAGGTAACTAAACTCTAATACTAAACAGGACACTGTTACATTTCATACTATACTTGTACAGAGCTGTTAAAATTAATTAAAATTTCTGGAAGTATACATTATTCTCTATTATTTAAAAGAAGATACAATAGCACTGGGCCTCTTCAGAGCAAGCATTTATTTTAAAAAGCTTCTTTATTTTGTTAAGTTGTCTAGATTTACAGGGGTCTCCAACCTTGGCAACTTTAAGACTTGTGGACTTCAACTCCCAGAATTCCACAGCCAGCAAAGCAAATAATAAAGCAGTCTTTAAAAAATAAGTCTAATAATTTGAACATTCTACAGACATTTATAGTTATTCACTTACCCCCTTGCATCCAGTTCAGCAGAAAATAAAAATCTGCATGTCTCTCCCAGCTATTTGCCTCTTTGCAGCTAGTTTCAGTTTCATTTTAGCATGTGGCAAATCAGCTGGGGGTCGGGAAGCTCCTAATGACTTGCTTGTCTTAACAGGCTCTTCCCTGTTTGCTGCAAGCAGGTAAATTGCTGGAAGACAGAGGCCAAAGGGTGGGGGTGGCTGGGTGGGGCTACATTCGGTGTATAAGACGCACCCAAGTTTTCACCCTCTTTTGGGGGGTAAAAAGGTGCATCTTATACTCCGAAAAATATGGTAGATGAATTTTCAATGAATAAAGATATGAGAATCTACTCTGCCTCATCTGTTGCAATCCATAGTTTATTCAGTTTTTTGGGATATGCATACAATGGGCTGGACTTGAACCTTACAATGTAGTAGGTTAAAATGTATTTAATTAATTTGCTGGGAAGGGTGCATAACTTGAAAAGCCTTCAATGCACAGAACTTTTATTTTAATCTCTTCATATTTAAATCAGGCTTTCTGTTTTGATGTAAATTACTGCAGTTTATGGCTATATTCAGTGAGTCATACTGTGTTGACTGCGGTTCCTAATATTTATCCCTGCTTAGATTTTTATTTATTGATTTATTTTGCATCTTTAGTTTCATAATATGTTATATTCAATAGTTTAAAATTAATTGATGATATACTTGAAACTTATGCCTCCTATTTGTTTCTCTTCCACGCTTATTCGTGCTGTTTTGTTATGCTCTTTAATTAATTTTATCGGTATTGTTATTTTTTTTTCCTAAACGGCCTAATTGGGGGAAAAAATAAACACATAGCAAACAATTATAATATTACTAACCTTCATCAACCGGAAGAAAGGTAGAAGGTAGAAGGACTAGGATGGGGAAAAAAGGATGAGTAGGGGCCTGGAATGGTTTTTAGGATAGAGTTGTCAAATTGAATTAAGAGTGAAGGGTCAGCAGAAGAAAAGTTAGGAAAATTTAATGGGAAAATAGAGAGAATTAGTAAAAAGGCCAAAGTTAAGGGAAGATCTCAAGTTCTTTTGTTACCTTGGACTGTTTTTCCTTATCTAAGTTTTGTCAGAAGATTACCTGGCTGAGATGGGCAGCAATAGAAATGGAATAAATAAACAAACCTTTATTCCATCCTGAACTCGTACCAGGTAGAATGATTCGAAGGAGAAAGTACCTTTAACAAAAGTTGCATTGTTTCTTTTTTTTATATATAAATAATGATGGAGAGTTTTGCATCTTATATTCTCTTGTCAAAACAGTGTGATCGGTTGCAGCTCAACCTGGACCGATCTTCCACTCCTGCAAACATTTTTCTCTGACAATTAATCAAATCCTGAAAGATTAGCAGTGCCAGTTCACTTCACAGACAATAAACTATTCCCTCACTGTCAGGCTCCAAAAACTGAAGAAGACAGGCTGAAATTCTTCTAAGCAGGCAGCCTTCATGGTCCCTCACCTACAGGCAGAAGCTGTGCCAATTTAAAGCAGATTGCTTGCCCCATAAAATATAGGGGGACCCGCAGGGAGGAGCTGTCTTCACCCCCTTTCTCCCACACCAACCTCAAGCAGCCCTCGATTTATAAGTTTTCATTCAGTGACCGCTCGATGTTACAACGGCACTGGAAAAAGTGACTCATGACCATTTTTCACCTTGATGACCCAGGGTTACGCGATCAAAATTCGAACGCTTGGCAAATGAATCTTATTTATGACGGTTCCAATGTCCCGGAGTTATGTAGACGGAGTTTCTATGACGTCCGATCACATTCCCTCCTGGAAAGACCAAAAACCTTCCTGGAGTCCAGCAAGAAGGTGCTTAATGACACAGTCGAACCCATAACTCACAATTCTCACACTTTACAAAGCATTTGTAAAGAACCGTGGCGGCTAGAACTGCAGCATTGCAGGCTAACTCTGCCCACTGCCAGGAAGTTCGATCCTGACCGGCTCAAGGTTGACTCAGCCTTCTGTCCTTCCGAGGTGGGTAAAATGAGGACCCAGATTGTTGGGTGGCAAGAGGCTGACTCTGTAAAACCGCTTAGAGAGGGACTGTAAAGCACTGTGAAGCGGTATATAAGTCTAAGTGCTACTGCTACTCCTTCCTTCCTTCCTTCCTTCCTTCCTTCCTTCCTTCCTTCCTTCCTTCCTTGAATGCAGTATTGCAGGCTGACTTTGCCCACTGCCAGGAGTTCTATCCTGACCGGCTCAAGGTTGACTCAGCCTTCCGTCCTTCCGAGGTGGGTAAAAGAGGACCCAGATTGTTGGGTGGCAAGAGGCTGACTCTGTAAAACCGCTTAGAGAGGGACTGTAAAGCACTGTGAAGCGGTATATGTCTAAGTGCTACTGCTAGTCCTTCCTTCCTTCCTTCCTTCCTTCCTTCCTTCCTTCCTTCCTTCCTTCCTTCCTTCCTTCCTTCCTTCCTTCCTTCCTTCCTTCCTTCCTTGAATGCAGTATTGCAGGCTGACTTTGCCCACTGCCAGGAAGTTCGATCCTGACCGGCTCAAGGTTGACTCAGCCTTCCGTCCTTCCGAGGTGGGTAAAATGAGGACCCAGATTGTTGGGGGCAATAGGCTGGACTCTGTAAACCGCTTAGAGAGGGCTGTAGAGCACTGTGAAGCGGTATATAAGTCTAAGTGCTACTGCTAGTCCTTCCTTCCTTCCTTCCTTCCTTCCTTCCTTCCTTCCTTCCTTCCTTCCTTCCTTCCTTCCTTCCTTCCTTCCTTCCTTCCTTGAATGCAGCATTGCAGGCTAACTCTGCCCACTGCCAGGAAGTTCGATCCTGATCAGCTCATGGTTGACTCAGCCTTCCCTCCTTCGGAGGTGGATAAAATGAGGACCCAGATTGTTGAGGGCAAGAGGCTGACTCTATAACCACTCAGAGAGGGCTGTAAAGCACTGTCTAAGCATCTGCCCTTCTTAAAAAGCACTTATATAAGTGCCATTGCTAATGCTATGTAAGATGGGCAGTTGCTTAGACAGGCCCATGGCTAAAGCTACCACTGAAAGACCGACCTCTTCCTGTTTCTTTGCTGTCTTCTGATGGAAAAAGACCTTGATTGGATTATAAAATTACAAGGTTGGAAGGGACCTTGAGTCTAATCCTTAACCAATCAGCAAGCTCATGTGTCAGGGTTCCAAGTAATACACCCATAGCAAACAAAACTCTGAGGCAGGTGAATTCCTCAAACAATAGTTTTATTGGGCATATCATATTGGCACAGTTCTGGTGAAAACCGACTCTGAAGGTTCCCGTGGTTTTCACCTAATTAAAAGTAAAAGTTTTTCCCCTTCCCCAAACAATCAGTCACATGGTCCAATCAAGGTGGCATCCAGATGTCTGGTAACTTTACTCCTCCTCTCTCCAGCCACCTGTGGGAATGACCTTGGTTCCCAGGAGAAAGTATTTTGTTTTGGCTACAAAACCCCAGCTATCTCTATTCCCCACCTCCATATCCCCCAATTCTAGTGTGGCGACACTGAAGCATCAAAATGGCCTCGGCCAGGTTAGCTTCAGGGTTGACATCGCATTTGAGATCCGAGTCCTGCTCTGTGGCGGAGTGAGCTCCTGTCATTCGCTCCAGCTACTGGCCACCTAGCAGTTCGAAAGCGTGCATTTGCAAGTAGAAAAATAGGTACCACTTCAGTAGGCATATTAATGGGGACATGAAAGGTGCCCCCAATGAGGCATTCCCCAGGCAATAGTGATGTCACCAGCTAATCCATTCAACCCAACCTCAGTGCTTCCAATATGGACGGGATGGCACCCTTAACCAAGAGAAGAAACCTCATATTATTCCAGATAATTGACTGCTTGAAAATTTTCAGTGATGGAGCATCTATGAGGCTGGCTGGTCCATTTCCCTCATGGTCAAGAGATGCTTCCTTATGTGGTGAATATGTGTAGCTCGGGTGCAGTAGGATGAGGTGAAGGTTCGTTCTCTGAGCTTGTGGGTTGGTTTCCAAACGTTTCATGACCATGCTAGGTAACATCTTCAGTGGAGTTTAGGCAAGGACAGTGTCAGTTTTCTTCTGTTCGGAAAGGCATCGGGGGTGGGTGTGTCAAGTGAGGGTCTTGTGATGGGTCAGGTGGGAGTCATCAGTGAGAATCTTGTGATGGGGAGGTTACATCAGGTGAGGGTCATTGGGAGGTGAACTGCTGGTGTGTGAGGGGGCTTGCGTGGGTTGCTTGAGGGTCGGTGCCGCCTCTGGTTGGCTGTGTGGTTGATTTGGATTCTGAGCGGTTCATAACCTGGTAACGAAACATTTGGAAACCAACCCACAAGCTCGGACAATGAACTTCCACATTTATTTGTTTGTTTGTTTGTTTGTTTTGTTTGTTTGTTTGATCTTATAGGCCGCCCATCTCCCTGGGGACTCAGGGCAGCGTACAACACAAAGATGAACAATCAATTTAAAAACAACAATTAAAAAAAATTAAAATACATATAAAAATTAAAAGCATTTCCCATCATTCATACACCTGCCGGAAGAGCCAAGTATTAACGGCTTTACGGAAGGCCAGTAGGGTGGGGATAGTCCGGATCTCCGGCGGTAGTTGGTTCCAAAGAGAGGGAGCTCCCACAGAGAAAGCTCTCCCCCATAGCTCATCCTACACCGGAGCTTCAGATATTCACCACAAAATCCATCAACAGACACACTGACCTAGAAGCAGGCTACGAATCCTTCAGAATCCAAATCAACCGCACAGCCAACCAGAGGCGGCACCGGCCCTCAACCAACCCATGCAAGATTCCTCCAACCAGCCCTTCCCCTCCCAATGACCTAGTACATCACCTGATGCAATCTCCCGATCACAAGGTCCATCCCAAGACCCTCACCTGATGTGACCCATCACAAGACTCATCAGAAGTCTCTCACGGATGACTCCCACTTGACCCATCACAAGATCCACCACAAGACCCTCAACTGACACACCTGACCCATCACAAAACCTACTGAGCACCCCAAGCCCTTATAAGCAGAAGACGGCGGACATCCCCAAACTTCGCTGAAGATGTTACCTAGCCTGGAAATGAAACATTTAGAAACCGACCCACAAGTCGGAGAACGAACCTCCACCCTTATGCTTCCTTATATTGAATTTGAATCTTCCTAGGTTTCAATATACACATCAACACAGTGTCATGCTGGATTTTGTGTATGTTTTGTTAAAAAAAAAAACTTCCTGCGCGCATTTTTCAAAAAAACCAATCTATGCATCTTGCTGCACAGTGAAACTATAGCTCTGCAAAAGCTTTTTTTGTTTAAATAAAAGACATTTTTCATATCACATTAAATCTTCCTTTCCTGTTACAAGCCTGCAACAGGTGCGTATCCCAAGCTCATTTAACATCAACAGATTAGAGATGAAAGAACTTAGAGGATATTTTTTCTCTGCATCTGAAAGAGAATATGAAACAGAGGTAGCAAAATACTGCCACCTCCAGTTACACAAAATGCACAGTTACAATCTCTATGACCCACCAAGGCTCCCCGCTACGGAAAAATAAAGAAGGCCTATAAAACCCAAATGAATTTGGAGACTGCAAGATGTTGCAAGGCTAATTAAATGCCAGTGAGGTCTGGAAGAACTTCCTTGATTATACGTTGATTAGATTCTTTCCTTCACATAATGCCCAGATTTTTTTTTTAAAAAAAAGTTAACTCTGACACGAGGTTGGGAATTGAAAGACATGTCGAGAAAATGCATGTAATTCATTGGAGCAAGTTTAAATTCCTGTCCAACCAATTAAACTTTCTGAATGGGGATTGACCGGGCTCTCGGAGTCTGACCCACCTGAAAAGCACTGTGGATATTTTAGAGCCGTGGGAAAATTATCCTTCTCCACTTCAACCTCAAAAGCCTCTGTACCTGGTCAACCGACTGTTGTCTTGAACTTTGCAAGCCCAGGCTGCTTGCCATAATTTGGCATTTCTAACTTCCGAAGTCAAGGCTTAATCCATCCCCCGACTTCTTCACACAGAAGTGAAAACCTGGTTTCTCTCCTAGGAGTTAGAAATTGAGCCCACCTGTCCAGTGGTGGGTTCCTACCAGTGCGGTCCACTCTATAGCACCGGTTGCGGCCCGCTGGTGATGTCACAGTACCGGTGCGGTCGGTTGCCGGTGCCTGGGCACCGCCATTTTTTTTAAAAAAATTTTTAAATGTTTTTAAAAATTTTCTTCTGCGCATGCCCAGAAGCCGAGTTTCCGGCACTGCGCATGCGCTGCCTTCTACCCCACAGTGAGTCCAAGCAGGGGAGGATGGCTGAGGGAGCATGTGAGACGCTGAAAGAACGGGCGGCAGGAACTATCTCCATTCCCCTCCCTTCAGCAGTCCCAGAAGCCACGAACGCGTGGTGATGATCCCAGGCATTTTCGCACGTTCGAGGCTTCTCGAGCTGCTGAGGGGAGGGGGAATGGGCGGCAGGACCTATCTCAGTTCCTCTCCCTTCAGCAGTCTGAGAAGCCACGCCCACCCAGTCACATGGCTGGCAAGCCACACCCACAAAATAAGCCACGCCCACAGAATGGTAGTAAAAAAATTAGGAACCCGCCCCTGCACCTGTCTATCCCAAATCCTTTGGAAGAACTCCAGAGGTGGATAAAAATGCCAAATCAAGTTTAACCACCTGGCTGATTGTGCGAAATAATATCATATGGGAAAGGAGAGGAAAAGAGTGATTCCCTTATCAAGAATAATTGGTTATTTTTGCGAATTTGCCCTTTCTTCTTCTCCACAAAAGATGCTAATTAACATTTTACATTTTACTCTAAAGCAGGAACAAGAGAGTGGACTCTTCCTTTAGAAATGGATAATAGCTCAATATGCTTTTTTAAAAAAAGATATCATTCAAGTAATAGATAAAGGATCATCTAATGCCGGTGAACCTATCTCCAGCAATGACCATTGGCTCTTTTGGATATTCTGGTCACAGGGCACGAAAGACAAGCAAACGTCTATCGAGGCTCTCTGTCATCCAGGTGGCTGTCTTGGCTGTCCCAAAAGTGCTTTTTTCAAGAGGCAACTGGACTTTCTTGGTTTTTCCTTGAAGACCTTTCACTCCTCATCCAAGAAGCTTCTTCAGTTCTGACTGGACTTTCTTGGTTTTTCCTTGAAGACCTTTCGCTCCTCATCCAAGAAGCTTCTTCAGTTCTGACTGGACTTTCTTGGTTTTTCCTTGAAGACCTTTCGCTCCTCATCCAAGAAGCTTCTTCAGTTCTGACTGGACTTTCTTTGTTTTTTCTTGAAGACCTTTCGCTTCTCATCCAAGAAGCTTCTTCAGTTCTTGGGTGAGAAGCAAAATTTTCAAGCAGTTGCCTCAAAGGCTGACAGAATTATCTGAAACATATACACTACCAAAGCAAGCAAAGGCACATATTGATATCCAGGACTATTAAATTTTAGCAGGGATGTACAGTTGGGATTAGTCTCTATACCAAACTTGTTTTGAGTTCCATGTTTAAAGTTTGTGCCATTTCCAACAAGAGTTGAACAATGTACGCTGGTAAATATATAAATTCGCCCTAAGGAATTTAAACATAAGGAGAAAATTCTGAAGCTGAGCAAGAATCCAAGCAAAGGAACAGATATAACCAAAAAGTTATAGGAAAACTTTCCACTGTAAAATAATAATTCAGGAAACACTTGTCAGTATAAGGAGTTACATTAAATAAGATTTCAGGGGTTTATAGCTTGTGAAATAATCTTTTATTACCTCAACTCAAACTTACTTCTTGACTAAATCTCTTTGTTATTTAGGTCTCTCATCGATTCTCTCTGAAAATATTTGTTCCATTACACATTAGCTGTAGAAATTTGTGTTTTGCCTTCTCAAATAGCTTGGGACTCTCTGCGTCTCCTTACCATTTCTGAACGTAGTTCCATTTAATGAAAATTCACATTTAATGGGCTGCGTGCCATTGCTTCACTTCTCCCCCTTTTCAGCGTTTTGTCTGGGGAAGTGGGAGAGGGACCGCTTCAAAGTTTGAACTCCTGTAAGATTGAGATATTATCAGCCTGCTCCTCTACACACACACCTTTTTACAATTTTTACTGGAGCCTTCAATAAATATAATTGACAAGTTGTCATTATAAACCGAGGGATGACCGTTAGAAGCCATCTCAGCAGTTTGGGACTGTTGAGCTAACGGAGGCATAATTCTGTGTCTAAAAAGTTGGATTTTGTTAGCCAAGTTGGTAAAACTGTGGCCGGAAACCTTGCACCTACCTCATTTTCTCACTGCTAAAATTGATTCTCCATCATTGGAGTGAGGCAGGTGGGATAGTGGGGAATGAATGGATCTGTCTTTATGCAGCTTGATTCTGGTATTATTCCCACCGAAGCAACTGCTGAGCATTTTTACTTCTGAACGGTAATAGGAAAGGGGGAAAAAAGATAATCTGACAGTTGTTCAAACCCTCACACATTTAAAACCAGGGATCCTGAAAGTATTACTTTAGTGACAAGAGCACCATTTAAGGTTAGGGCGAAAAAAGGAGATTGAATGGTGTAGCTGCTGAGCAATTTCCAGGTAAGATTTAAGAGGCCTGCTGCTGGAATTAAGGACTAAATTATGAAACGGCAACGTTGTTTAAGAGCATTTGTCCTAGGTATTTGAGTGTTATGCCTCAATGAGTAAGAGTTTTATACCTTATAATCACTGCGGCTGGAAATAAGAGACCGAACATCCATTTCCCTTGGCTGACTTTTTATAAGCCTGGTGTTTTTTTGGGGGGGTCTTCCCTTCTGCTTCTCGACTTTATTTTCAATTGTAAATCAAGGAATAAATGTCATTGTTTGGCTGCAATTGATATTGATTGATTGATTTTTTAAAAAAAATAGTCTTTATTAAATTTTTACGATAAGAAAAAAGACACAAACAAAACACACAAACAAGTACACATATTTACAAGCAACAACAAAAAATAGTCCGATGCTTTAACAACGTTATTAAAGTGTTTGTTTCGTATCAAAATCTATATATACATTTTAAGTACATTCCATATCGTAATTATCGGTGAATATCATCCGTAAATTAGTTAATTTAATTACAGCTTGTAAAGAGAGCATTTATAAATATATCTCAATTCATCTTCATCCTTATAGCCAAATTTTTAATTTTGGGTTTTGTTTAATCCAATTGTATACCTTATTCCATATTTCGTAGATATTGATATTGATTTATTTATATTCCCGCCGTTATTATTTTATAAGTAATTCAAGGAGGCGAACATATCCAACGTGCTTTCTCCTCCGTGAAGTGGGTTGGACTGAGAAAGAGTGACCGGCCCAAAGTGACCCAGCCGGCTTTCAGGGCTAATATGCCCAGTTTCAGTAGCTAAACCTCGACTTACAACAGTTTGGCCGTTCAAAGTTACGATGACGTTGAAAAAAGTGACTTACGACCGTTTTTCACACTTATGACTGCTGCAACATCCCCATGGTCACCTGGTCAAAATTCGGACGTTTGGCAACTGGTTCATATTTATGACGGTTTATGACGGTTGCCGGGGTCATGTGATCCCCTTTTGCGACCTCCTGTCCAGCAAAGTCAGTGGGGAAAGCCAGATTCACTTAACAACCGGGTTACTCACTTACCAACTGCAGTGATTCATTTAACAGCTGTGGCAAGAAAGGTCGTAAAATGGGAGGGGGAGTCACTGAACCGGTTAACAGATTAACAGAGTTGGAAGGGACCTTGCAGGTCATCTAGTCCAACCCCCTGCCCAAGGAGGAGACTCTACATCTGCCTCTACCTAGGATCGAACTCACAACCTCCTGACTGTACGGCAAGAGCTCCACCTCTAGGCCACAGGCAGCCGTACCAATGGAGATTCTCAGTCATCCAGAACATGGTTGTCCCAAAGGTGCTTTTTTTTTCAAAAGGCAACTGGACTTTCTGGTTTTTCTTTGAAGACGTTTCACTTCTCATCCCAGGAGCTTCTTCCGCTCCATGACTTCTGTTCCTCCCCCCAATCCAGTCGGAGCTGAAGAAGCTCCTGGGATGAGAAGCGAAACGTCTTCAAAGAAAAACCAGAAAGTCCAGTTGCCTCTTGGAGAAAAAAAAAAGCCCCTTCGGGTCACTTAACAAATGTCTCACTTTAGCAACATAAATTTTGGTCGACGTATATTTTAGGAACACGCTATTTTCCAAGGAGCAAAGGGATTTTGGAGGAGAAAAATAAAATCCTAAAATATTGTTCCGCAACAGGGCCGAATAAAACCAAACCAATTCCATGAAGGATCACCTAAAATGAGGCAGAAAACTCGACGTTTTGCCTCTACCCCTGAATTGTCTGCTGACCTTCCACCTTCCCAGCTACTGAAAAACTCCTAAATCCTTTTTATTTCTGGCAGAGCCTTATCTCCGTTCTCTGTACTCCGATAGTACAGCGTTCAATTCTTATTTTCTTCCCTCCTGTATTCTTCCAATTAATACGACTTTCGGCCATCAGGAATTCAGATGGAGGCAATGCACTCCTTGGCCACAATTTCAGGAGATCTAAGCTTGCTCTCTTTCTAAAACATGTTCTTCCTAATTGCCATGCGCCTATCCGGATGTGCATTAACTTGAAGAGCCACTTGTCATTTGCTAAATGCAAATGGGCGCATAGGAAAATTGTATTAAGTTTGCGCAATTGATCTTCCCGCATGTTCTTAAATTGCACCTTTTAAAATCTCCCGTCAAGCCAACCTAAAATAATCCCAGCGATGACCATCATCAATGGAAGCTTTGGGTCACTTTGAGAGAAGCCGTTTTCGGTGATGTAAATTACCGGGGTGATTATAGGTATCCTAGATTAAGGGAGCAGAAATTTTATTCAGAGCAGATGTTTAAAAAGAGCCCATAAAATCAGGTGCCTCACCCTCCATCTACTTTAAGCCACAACTCCAAACTACTTTTCATCAAACTGCACTGACCCTATTAACTTAATTTTCCACAAGCTGACCTTTTATGATTAACAGCGGAAAAGCAAAACTGTGCAAACATCCATGAAGGAGGAGAAATTACTTACTTTAATGAGAATACTGAAATATCTTTCTTGTTCTTTTTTTTTTCTCCATTAGCATCTGCCGCGCTGGCATCGCATTTTTAACCCTTCGATTCTTGTAAGGCACAACAAACACCTCACAGCCCCGGACAGAGACGGCCTTCCTGTGTTGTGTCCCTTCCCGGGATTTGAGATTCTTTGAGATTACATTCTCTCAAAGGATGCAAATGACCAGCTGTCTGCAAGGAATATAAATCCTTCCATTCCCCAACATCCAGGCAGACCTGAATAGCAATAGCACTTAGACTTATATACCGCTTCATAGTGCTTTACAGCCCTCTCTAAGCGGTTTACAGAGTTCAGCATATTGCCCCCAACAATCTGGGTCCTCATTTTACCCACCTCGGAAGGATGGAAGGCTGAGTCAACCTTGAGCCTGGTGAGATTTGAACAGCTGAACTGCTGAACTAGCAGTAGCCTGCAGTGCTGCATTTAACCACTGCACCAACTCGGCTCTTCTTGGATGAAGGAGCTTCTTGGATGAGAAGTGAAACGTCTTGTGGCCTAGAGGTAGAGCTCTCGCCTCACAATCAGGAGGTTGTGAGTTCTATCCTAGGTAGAGGCAGATGTAGGGTCTCCTGCTTGGGCAGGGGGTTGGACTAGATGACCTGCAAGGTCCCTTCCAACCCTGTTAATATGTTAAGTATGTCTTCAAAGAAAAAACAAGAAAGTCCAGTTGCCTCCTGGAAAGAAATGCACCTTTGGGACAATGTGTGTGTGTGTGTGGTCCTTTAATGGTGATCCATAGCTCCACTCGGTCCCTAAAGGTTTGGAAACAGAAGTTGGTCGTAAGCATTAAACGCTTCCCCTGTGGCATCAGATCTCCGGCCACCTTGCTCTTCTAAACGCTGAGGTAAGCCAAAAAGTGATGCAGGGGTCAACGCAGGGGTCAGGCCGATGGAGAGCAGCCCATCGATCACTTTGTCGTAATAATGAACTCCTAAGGAAGAAAGGAGCAAAAGGTTGGTGAGGTTGGTGATTTCTTTCTTTCAAGTTGCTTCTCGTCATCGTTATCTCTTGCGCTGAGCAATCGTTCCCCGCTCTCTTCCAGATTGAGCCATTTAAAAACATGATTATTGACATATTAGGGGGGTTGAGATAGAGCCAGCCACGTACGTGCTTAACCTGAGCGCACAGAGACGTCCAGGGACGCACCCGAAGGATCAGGTCAAGAGCTTATCATTCTAATTTCCATAAGAGCTGGTCCTCAGTCTATGAGAAACCCACGCAATGGACGTAACACACAAAAAAGACTTCATTCTATATGTCTATGGAGGTTCTCAGGCATCCAGGTTCATGGTTGTTCCAAAAAGGTGCTTTTTTCAGGAGGCCACTGGACTTTCTGGTTTTTCTTTGAAGGCATTTCCCTTCTCTTCCAAGAAGCTTCTTCCGCTCTGACTGGATGGTGGGGAATGGAAGGATTGATACTCCTTGCAGACAGCTGGTCCTTTGCATCCTTTGAGAGGGTCCTCGAGGCCACTTGGACCCCGGAGGACACAGGCAAACCTCCAAGTGCCTCAGTGACTCTCACTTCTCATCCAAGAAGCTTCTTCAGCTCTGGAGAAGCAAAACGTCTTCAAAGAAAACCATGAAAATTCAAGTTGCCTCTTGGAAAAAAAAGCACCTTTATTTATTTTATTTATTTATTGGTCGCATTTCTATGCCGCCCGCTCCACAGAGACTCTTTGGGACTTAACTCTATAGGATTTAGAGCTATTTTGGCTTTGATTCACAAAAGGTAGTACTCGAAACGTGTGCTTTGAAAGCACCTACCTAATTCCCTAGGGACCTGGGGCTACTCATACAACCCCAGGAAGACATAGCTGCTTTCAAAGGTTGCCCACCGTTGCTTTATTCACGCCATTCCTCCATCCCTGGTTCCTTGTCGGAATCAAAGCCAAAACCTCGCACAGCCCAAGTCTGTTTTATTTAATTATCAGCAGATTTCCAAGCAATATCTCCTGTGTGAAAGGACCCGGTGATTAACACCAATTAACACAGAACTATTTTTTTCTTAAATTTTCTGGCTTTCTGTTCACTCACGTTAAACATTTAAACACACACACACGTGCGCCCGCGCATACTCACACAAGGGCCAGATGTCTTGTTCTGCATTATCTTTATCCAGACAGTGTTGGGTATTTAAATAATTCTGCTCTCACAGCTGGACCATATGGCCGGTCCTACTTCGAGCATGCCAGCCGTCCTGTTTCCAATCCAGCCTCCGATGCAACAAGAAGCCGCCAGACGTTGCATGGGCCTCCACAGAAAGTCAGAGGCAGACTCCTCTCACTTTGCAACAGATCTCCTCGGCTTCTTCTTGTTATTGTTGTTGTTGAGGAGGATAACACAGGTGGTCCTCGACTTGCAACAGGTCACTTAGTGACCGTTTCGGCCTTACAAGGGCGCTGACAAAAGGGACCATCCACTGCGATTGCGGAGTGCTGAAGTTGATGGCCTTTTTAGATTCAGATTCAGATTAACAGAGTTGGAAGGGACCTCGTAGGTCATCTAGTCCAACCCCCCGCCTCCGCCCAAGCAGGAGACCCTACACCATTTCTGACAGAGGGCAGTCCAGTCTCTTCTTGAAAGAGTCTCAGTATTTAGCATGCTACTAAAACAATTACAAAAAATTATTCTAAAAATGAAGGAAGATGGAACGGGAGAGAAATATTGCTTTCTGGAAGTTTCTGAAGTATTCATTTGGCTCTCAGGTCCCGTCATCATGAATATACAGACTACTTTAAGACCTACATTATATACTAAGACGGTGGCATTTCAAAAAAATATGTTTATGTGCTCTTTCCTACTATCAGAGGTAGATTCCTGCCGGTTCGGACCGGTTATATAGAACCGGTAGCGGAATTTCCCCCCACTCGCCGAACCGGCAGCGATGGCTGGCTGGCCACGCCCCCGAACCGGCTCTCGTGGCGGCGGCATAAGCACCACCATCTTGTTTTTTTGCTTCTGCGCAGGCACAGCTGTTTTTTGCTTCTGTGCATCTGTAAAAGCCGAGTTTTCAGCCCTGTGCATTAAAACTGAAAGTTTTAATCTGAAGTATTTTCAAGGGAGGTTTAAAAATAAATACGACACTTTTCACGAACGCGACCTGCCCCCCACCCACAAAAGAGTTGGGAAGACAATTGGGGTGGGGGGGAACGGAAAGGTGATGTGCTTTTTATTTGAGATGCCAAATTGGTGGTGAGTCAGCTCATGTGATGCTTAAAAAAGGACATCGCCCGCTGAGATTTCTAATTCTCTTCCTGCTCTTTGGGGGGGGGGAAGAGGGGGGGGAGAAAAAACACCAACCCCCAACCCAATGCAGATGGGACCGTGGCCTTTCCAAACTTCCGCGGCTGCAATCTTTTTAACAGATCACTGCTCAGGAGAGGCGAGATCCTGGGTAATGAAAACCAACCTACTAGAAGAGTTCCCGGTGCCCTTTTGATAAATTGAAAGTTCATAATATTAATCAGAATGTTTACCATGAGAACCAAGCAGGAGAATATTTCTTTTCTTTTCTTCCCCCCCCCCCTCAAAATAAATAAATAAATAAAAGAGGACGACTGGATCAGTAAACAGGAGGATTTTGCTGACTGTGATCTTAGAAGTGCCTATTAAAGGTATTCTATTGCTCCGGCATTAAAAAAACTGAGTCACCTCTACTGGGTTGAAGTGCTGTCAACCAGCAAGGGCTATCTTGATTTCTATCTGCGACCCGCTGCCATTTATTGAGGTCTTTTAGTGACAAAAAAAAGAACCAAAAAGTCTTGTTTTCCAACTCTTTTCTGGCAAAAAACAACAACAACAGTCCACTAACTAGAGATCTTCCCGGATGGCAAGTACTCTTTGTACCAAGAAAGGGAGGGAAGGAGGGTCTCTTTGGCCCCCACCTTTCAAATGTCTCAAACCCCCCCCCCCAATGACACAGTGCATTGATTGGTCTTCCTGCCTTCCCTGCTCCCCATCCCACAAAACCTTTGTAAGAACAAAAGAACGTTCTAGAAAAAAGATCTTTGAAATACGATTCCTGAACCTTTCGGCACCTGGGGCAGTGGTGGGTTCCTACCAGTGCGGTCCACTCTATAGCACCGGTAGCGGCCCGCTGGTGACGTCACAGTACCGGTGCGGTTGGTTGCTGGTGCCTGGGCACCGCCATTTTGTAAAAAAAAAAATTATTTTTTTTTTAAAAAATTCTTCTGCGCATGCCCAGAAGCCGAGCTTCCGGCACTGTGCATGCGCTGCCTTCCTACCCCACAGTGAGTCCAAGCAGGGGAGGATGGCTGAGGGAGCGCGTGAGACATTGAAAGAACGGGCGGCAGGAGCTATCTCCATTCCCCTCCCTTCAGCAGTCCGAGAAGCCACAAACGCGCGGTGATGATCCCAGGCATTTTCGCACGTTCGAGGCTTCTCGAGCTGCTGAGGGGAGGGGGAATGGGCGGCAGGACCTATCTCAGTTCCCCTCGCTTCAGCAGTCTGAGAAACCACGCCCACCCGGTCACATGCCTGGCAAGCCACACCCACAAAATAAGCCCCGCCCACAGAGTGGTAGTAAAAAAATTAGGAACCCGCCCCTGACCTGGGGGGGAAAGGGGGTGTGGCATTGAAAGAGGACACCTTCATGGAAAACCGAGCTATCCGTGATTGCTAATTTTGATGGCTTGCTTGTTCCTTCTTGAGGCAGGCGGTGGGCCTTTCGACTGGCTGCTAGGAAGCATCAAGGAGAGGGGTCTCTTCTCATCCAGGCCAGGATGCTGGTGGGCTTCCAGATGCATCCAGTTGGCCACTGGTTGACTCCAAAGGCTAGACGCGATAAACCTGGGGCTTGATCTAGCCCCAGGGCTCTCCTGGTGTTCTTTGCCTGGGAAGGTTGGGTCTAAAAGTTATTTCAAACATGCGATCCCTGTGCTAACTCTTGCTGAAAGAACATGTTGTGTCCCAGCACCGCAACCCAACCAGAAACACACCATTTGTAATAATCAAATAAAACTATCTCTTTACTAATAAAGCTTCTTAGTAAAGGCACAACAGGTATAATGTCCAGAAAAGATGCAAATAACAGAGTCTCAAATGTCCTTGGGGCTCTTCGTGGGTTAAGTTCAAATACAGAGGCAATTAGCTTTCCTTATCTCAATGTCTTACTTGAGCTGGCTGGCGTCCCAGACAGATGATGTTAGCTTCCAAACGCAAGAACTCTGATTACAAGAATCTCCGATGGTGCTCGAGAAACACTGGTGTTGTTTTCAGCACGGATCTCTGACTGCACCGGACTTAAATAGGCACTGAGGGCGTGGCCCAATTAGCCCTCAGTGCTACCTCCGAGGAGACCTCCGTTTGCTAAGCCAATCCTGCCTGCTGGCTGCTCTACGAGCCCTAGCATCCAGCAGAGGCTCCTCTTCCTCTGATGACTCACTTTGCTGAGCAGGTGCAGAAGGTCCTGGCTGGTCTTCCTCCTCTGGCACTGAGTCGTCATCGCTGGCAGACTCAGGTGCCAGGTACACGGGGTGGTCCTGCTGCGACATGAGCGGCTCCTCGTCCTCCGGGTCCTCCATCATCTGCGCGGGACGCGGGCAAGTCACAACAGAACAGTTGCTACAGGAAGCACCTGAAACAGCACAGGTTAACACAAATAGAGTTGGAAGGGGGCTTGGAGGTCATCTAGTCCAAATAGTATAGGTCTCGCAGACCTATACTATTTCTGACAGGTGGCTGTCCAGTCTCTTCTTAAAAGCCTCCAGTGATGGAGCACCCACAACTTCTGGAGGCAAGTAGCTTCACTGCTTAACAGAATAGCAGAGTTGGAAGGGACCTTGGAGGTCTTCTAACCCACCCCTCCACCCGCTCAAGCAGGAAACCCTGTACCATCCTAGTCAAATTGCTATCCAGTTTCTTCTTGAAAACCTTCAGTGATGCAGCACCCACAACGTCTGAAGGCAAGCTCTTCCACTGGTTGATTGTCCTCACTGTTAGGAAGTTTCTCCTTAGTTCTAGGTTGCTTCTCTCCTTGGTTAGTTTCCATCCGTTGCTTCCTGTCCTCCTTCTGGTGCTTTGGAGAATAAGTTGACTCCCTCTTCTTTGTGGCAGTCCCTCAAATACTGGAATATTGCTATCCTGTCACCCCTAGTCCTTCTTTCCTCTAGACAACCACTGGAAACCTTCTCACCAAAGGATTAGCAATCATGTTTGTAATGATACTTTCGTCAATTCTCTTTGGATCGAACCAAATATTGCACTTTTGATACTTTGGCATTTTTCTTTCCTCTGTTGTTGTCTCTCCGCCTCTCAGAACACACATTACCAGTTTCTTTTTTCTTTGTCCTCTTGCTGTCTTTATTTTTTAACTTAGGAATTTCTGCACAATGCTACTAGCATCTTCGGTGCAGAAAAGGAACAATATCTGTCGACGGGCAGTATTAAAGCCAAAAAAAAAAGCAAACAGTAAATCATAATATCCTAATTCTAATCTCATCTCTGCAGATGACATTATCAGAAGTATGCTGGAATATTAATTAGGCCAAGATTTTATATCTATCTATATATTTAATATATAAATCCCATAATTATCACCAACGAAGTTGCCGTTTCAAATCTGCACCGCAGACTCGGACACTGGATTAATTGTGCCAGACTGCGGCAATAACCTTGAATTAAAGGCAGTTCACAAGTTTCTATTTGGAAAGAACAATTGCCTTTCTGGTTGATGACACCTGTCGTCCCATCAGGTAACAGACGTGACCAGGAAATAGAAAAAAAAGATAATGAGTCCATCCAAGCTGTTTGATACATTTGAAACCTTCCTCCCACAGAGTGTAACCGCCACCGGCTACCTTGCTGGTCTGGCTCTGGAAAACTCTCTCCCCTCCCTGATGGGCGAACGTGTCCCAGGCGCTGGGGCCTTCCTCAACTGTGTCCCAGCCTCCTGATTGAAAATGATCCTGACACTTTTGTTGGGATGAGAATAAAATCTCATAGAGGCGATTTAGATCTTTTCTTGGAATTCAGACAGTTAGAAATAAAACCGAGATTAAAAGTCTAATAGAAAATATTTATTTCAGTACAAAAACAATAAACCCTGAATAATTACATCTTTGCTAAGAAAACACGACCGTTCAGGTCAAGAGCTAAGGCAGAAGAAAATTAATGGTGGATTAGGAATGTAGACATGCGCAGAACATCATATCACGTGTTCTGCTTGTATTGGGAAGTACCATCATATTTAGGATAGGGGTGCATCACCCTGCATAGACTCACAACTGACAATATTCACATTGTGACAACTTTGGACATGCGGAGAAGGCCTGCAGGGAAGGTGTGAAGAACGCCTGCGCACCAGGGTGGGGTCCACTTACCTTCCCTAACGGTTCGCATCGCAATTGGAAGTGCGCATTTTATGTCACATCGGGGAAATGACCCTTTGAATATCCACAGAGGGTTCTTCGCCAGCCGCTTTCAAGGAGCAGCGACCGGAGGACCGGTTTGGGGGCATGGCCAGCTGGCCATCGCTGCTGGTTCGGCGAGTGGGGGGAAAATTTCCACCACTGGTTTGGCCGAACCGGTCCGAACCAGCAGCGGCCCACGACTGCTGCGCACTGTTCGTTCAAACACACAGCCCCCCCACCCCCAAAATAAACTTTCACGTAAGAGTGCTGATGCATGACTTAAGCATCTCCTTTCCACTCTGTACTTAAGTCTCCCCTACGTTTACAGCCAGAAGTCACACAGAGAACCAGACCAAGTACAATTCAAATGTACGTTGTTAAGCAAGACCGCCGTCGAGTGAGCTTTGTCCCATTTTACGATCTTTCTTGCCCCAGTCGTTAAGTGGATCGCTGCAGTTGTTAAGTTAACCATATGATTTTGAAGTGAATCCGGCTTCCCGCTTGACTTTGCCGGTCAGACAGTCGCCAAAGTTGATCATAAGTGATCTGAGGACACTGCAGCCGTCGTAAATGTGAGTCACTTGCCAAGCGTCCGAATTCTGACCATGAATGGATGCTGCTATGGTTGTAAGTGTGAAAAACGGTCATGAGTCACTTTTTTTTCCCAGTGCCGTGGCAACATTGGACAGAAACCACGTTCCCTTAACGACAGTTTATTTATTTATTTATTTATTTATTTATTTATTTATTTATTTATTTATTTATTTATTTATTTATTTTGTGAGATTTATATACCACCTCACAGTGCAAGCACTCTCTAAGCGGTTTACACCAGTAAGCAATGTATATATTTATATTGCCCCCAACAATCTGGGTCCTCCTTATTTTACCTACCTCAGAAGGATGGAAGGCTGAGTCAACCTTGAGCCTGGTGAGATTTGAACCGCTGACCTGTGAATCACAGTCAGCTAAAGTGGCCTGCAGTACCTGCCTCTAACCATTGCGCCACCTCGGCTCATAATAAATAATAGTCAGTTTTACTAACTTAACACCTGCAGTGATTCGCACTGTGGCTAGAAAGGTCATAAAACGGAACAAAGCTCACTTAACAATTGTCGGCTCACAGAGCAGCGGAAATTTTGGTAGTTGAGAAGTACCTGCAATTTTTTTATTTTTTAGCTTTGTAGAAAAATCTCCTTTGACCATACTTATTTCAAACGGTGATGTGTGGCGTGATTGATCGCTAATTTCAGTTCTACCCTAGTTGGCTGATGCTGTCAAGAGCCGAGATGGTGCAGTGGTTAAATGCAGCACTGCAGGCTACTGCTAGTTCAGCAGTTCAGCTGTTCAAATCTCACCGGCTCAAGGTTGACTCAGCCTTCCATCCTTCCGAGGTGGGTAAAATGAGGACCCAGATTGTTGGGGGCAAGAGGCTGAACTCTGTAAACCGCTTAGAGAGGGCTGGAAAGCTCTATGAAGCGGTATATAAGTCTAAGTGCTATTGCTATTGCTATTGCTGTCCTTTGAGGGGAAGTTTTGCATAAAAAGAGCTTAAAAAAAATAAGACCAGGAGGACATGAGGCACAGCTGTGGGGACATTGAAATGCTCGAAGAGCCACGGCAAGACTTCATGTATCAGGGAAGGCAACATTATGCACGATAAGACGCAATAAGTAAAAGATCTGATTCACGTCAAGTTATCTTCCAAATTGTGTCCGTATGGGTCATCCCTGATGTTGTGAGGCATCCTTCATTTTCTCCCCATCTGTCGGCAAAACGACGTTGGGATAAATAACAGCACAGCGCCAGGATGCGAGGAGATGGAGGAGCTGCAATATATTTTTCGGAGAGCGAAGAAAGGGGGGGAAAATGAAAGATTTGACACCGGGCTCATATTTATTGTGGCAGCTCTGTGTTTCTCAGAATCTGTAGATCTGTCCTCAGATAGCAAAATATATGGATGGCTCTTATTTTCCTCATTCACACTTTCAGGCGGCTGTAATCCGGAAGGGGGGAGAAAATGTCCCAATAAATGTGGGAAAAAAAACTCCTACAAAAAACCCTGAGAGCATTGATCATTTAGGATCATCACAGCTCACTGCAGATTACTAAAGTGATTTCCAAACGTGTAGATAGGTTAAAGAAAAAAAAAATTTTTTTAAAGACAGCCATTCAGACAAGATGGATTCCTCCTGAAAACAACCATTTTAGGTTGTCCTTTGAAGGTCCTCAGAGCCCCTTCGGAGGGAAGGAGATGCCATTCTAAACTGTGGCCTCAGGCACATATAGAAGATGGGAATTAATGGAACAGCATCTTTGCAAAATGTCTGCTTTTCACTTAGATGAGGCCCTTGAAGGAGCCAGAGGGGGGGGGTGCGGCGTTTGGGGAAACAGCAAAGGTTTTCACAAATTAAATTTTACACTATGTTTTTGCAACCTCTGCATAATTTTTCTTTCTTTTTTTGCATCCTGATAGTTAAAATATATTTCTTAGTGATTTCAACGCCTTTGATAGAGGTCACTGTTTAAAATGTCATTATGGGCTGCAATGATGCATACCTCACATTTCTCTCCCCCCACCACCCGTAATTCTTTTAAGTGTATTGCCAGCATAATGTTACAGGAGGGGCTGCAATCTAGGATCTCAGCGGTGGCTTGAACTCATGAGGTAATCCTTAAGGACCTTGTGGATCTTTCCTGCGGGTTGTTCTGCGGCATGGAGATGATCAATCAATCAGAATAGAGATGGAAGGGACCTTGGAGGTCTTCTAGTCCAACCCTTGCTCAAGCAGAAGACCCTATACCAGTGATGGCGAACCTTTTTTTCCTCGGGTGCCGAAATAGTGTGTGTGCGCACTTTCGCACGTGCGTGCGTACCCACACCCATAATTCAAAGCCCCTCACTTGCCCCACCCCGCTGTGCATGCTTGCGCGACCCCCCCACTCCCCCGTTTTCTGACTTCCAGTGGGCCCGGTAGGCCCGTTTTTTCGCCCTCCCCAGGCTCCAGAAGCTTTCTTGGAGCTTGGGGAGGGCGAAAACGCTCCCCCGCCACCCTGGAGGCCCTATGGAGGCCGAAATCACCCTCCCAGAGCCTCCGCGTGAGCCAAAAATCAGCCGACGGGCACGCATATGCGCACTGGAGCTGAGCTAGGGCAACGGCTCGCGTGCCGGCAGATATGGCTCCGCGTGCCACCTGTGGCACCCGTGCCATAGGTTCGCCATCACTGCCCTTTACCATTTCAGTCAAGTGACTGTCCAGTCTCTTCTTAAAAACCTCCAGTGATGACGCACCCACAACTTCTGAAGGCAAGGAGTTCCTCTGTTTAATTGTCCTCGCTGTTAGGAAGTTTCTCCTTAATTCCAAGTCGCTTCTCTCCTTGGTTAGTTTCCACCCATTGCTTCTTGTCCTGCTTTCTGGTGCTTTGGGAAATAAGTTGACCCCCTCCTCTTTGTGGCAGCCCCTCAAATATTGGAAGATGCTATCATGTCACCCCTAGTCCTTCTTTTCTCTAGACTGGCCACACCCAATTCCTGCAACCGTTCTTCACATGTTTTAATCTTCAGGCCTTTAAATCATCTTAGTTGCTCTTCTCTGTACTTTCCCCAAAGTCTCAGCATCTATTTTGTAATGTGGTGACCAAAAGTGGATGCAGATCACAATGAAGGACTTTAAAAGAGGCTCAAAGGATGTATGAGGAAAACTGAGGGTCCCTTCAGGCCCTTGGGCTCCGCTGTAGGGACGGAGGGCAAGGCTGGTTTGGAGAAAGAGGGATGTGGCGAAGAGGAAGAGGCGGTGGTAGCCTTGACCAGGATGTCTGATTGGGCACCAGTGTCTTTCAGAATGCAATTCAAGGTGCTGGTTGTCTCCTTTATATACTGCTACTATAATAGTACTCTAAAATATCCTACAAACAATACTGGCAAGTTACTTCGGCATTATTCTCAAGAAAAGTTACCGTATTTTTCGGAGTATAAGACGCACCTTAGTTTGGGGGGAGGAAAACAAGGAAAAAAGGCCTCTGCCTCCCAGCAATTTGTCAAACAGCAAACAGCAAATAGTACAGATGATATACACTGTTTGCTGTGTATTTCTGTGCATGTGTGCCTGACCCATAGAAATAGCAAAGAATTGGAGAAATGTACATTATGGCAGTATATTAATGCCAGAAAGTTTTCTTAAATGTAGTCACACTAACTCCTCCCAATTATTTAAATAGATCTACTCCAAACATGACTAAGTCAGGGTTTAACCCAGCTGCCTTATCTTAATACTAAACAGGACACTGTTACATTTCATATTATACTTTTACAGATCTTTAAATTTGATGTGGCTTTCTGGAAGTATAGTTATTCGCTGCTATTTAAAAGAAGATACAATAGCACTGGGCCTCTTCAGATCAAGCATTTATTTTAAAAAGCTTCTTCATTTTGTTAAGTTGTCTAGAACAATAATAAAGCAGTCTTTTAAAAAAAGTCTAATCATTTGAACATTCTATAGACATTTATAGTTATTGACTTACCTCCTTGCAGTTTCAGCAGTCCAACATTGCCAACAGTTCACCTCCCAGCAATTTGCCTCCTTGCTGCTAGTTTCACTTTCAGTTCTAGCATGTGGCCTGCCTGTGCTGAATCAGCTGTAGGTCGGGAGGCTGATAGTTTCTTGTGCTAATCGGGCTCTGTGCTGTTTGTTGCAAGGAGGTAAATTGCTGGCAGGCAGAGGCCAAAGGGTGGGTGTGGCTGGGTGTGGCTACATTCGGTGTATAAGACGCACCCAAGTTTTCACCTTCTTTTTGGGGGTAAAAAGGTGCGTCTTATACTCCGAAAAATACGGTATATGAAGTAGTTGCGCTTAACATGCAGGTTTAGCAATTCTGGTCCTAAGATAAAACTGGCTGTGGATATGAATCCATGCACATAGCTTTTTCCATGCCAGATATTTCACTACATCCTAAAATCTGATGTGTTCCGACAATGGCCCTGAAAGAAAATGTAAAGAATGTAAATATTTGCCCTATAACTGGTGCTGTGACCAAATGACGGGTGAAACAGGAAAGCGAGAACTACGTTCTTCAGACTTTTCCTCAAAGTAAACCATCTAAATGTAACAGGAATACTTTTAAGATAGCAGGCGGCCTTTGGTATAATGTGTGTTTGTAGGGAAGCCAAAGCTGACCATTTCCTAGCACTGAACAGTGAGCAAAGAAGAAAGGAATAAACCTGAGCGAAAATTCTTGCTCATGTTTTACAGAAAGTTAATGCTGTTCAGAGCTCCTTCTCTGAAAAGTTAAAGGGACTTTATGGCTCAGAACCATTTATAAATTAAATATCAGCTAATCTCCAAGATGAATATCTATGGAACACTTTTTCCATCAGGCCTCAATAAAAATGCCTTTTGATAATCAATCACCATTACAAAGATTCAAGCCGGAAAAGATAAATGAGGAGAACATCCAGTCTACCCCTCGCTGAGGCCAAACTGCCTCTTGGAATATATTCATCTTTAAAACTAGGTTTAATGGAAGGTTAAATAGAATGGAAGCAGCTAAAGCTTTCCTAGAATGTGAGAGATCTGTTCCTCACAGATATGGAGGCATCCCTGGGCTTCCCAGAGGAATGGTGGATCAGGGACATTTCCAACAAATGAAGAGCGAACATCTGTGGCGGAATGAAGAACCAGCCGGTAGACGGTCCCTTCATAATTCCTGTCTGGATAAGGAAAGGACTTGAGATTACCCATACATTTATTTATTTGTGACATTTATATACCGCCTCATAGTGCAAGCACTCTCTAAGCGGTTTACACCAGTAAGCAATGTATATATTTACATTGCCCCCAACAATCTGGGTCCTCATTTTACCGACCTCGGAAGGATGGAAGGCTGAGTCAACCCTGAGCCGGTGAGATTTGAACCGCTGACCTGCGGATCAGTGTCAGCTAAAGTGGCCTGCAGTACCTGCCTCTAACCGCTGCGCCACCTCGGCTCTCTGATAATACATCTGATAATCAGTTTGATTTCTTCCCAGAGAAAGTGTTAAGCTATTTGATGCTTCAAACTTTCACTTTCCCACGATCAACTAAATTTAAAATAAAAATTTTTTAAAAAAAGATATTGGCATATTTGAGAAATACAGTTCTTGGGATTTATTTTACTTTAGCAGCCCATGCTTCCATGTTTCTTTACGCCATGGGAGGGACAGAATCACATGTTCCAGTAAAATAGCATTTATTCAGCCCAGCGCATTTCAGAAAATGTTCCCTACTCAAAGGCACTTAAAAACATTTTTTAAAAAAACAGTGTTGCAAAGTGTCGATCAGAAAGGTTGGCAGTTCGAATACCTAGTACAGGTCTCTTGCGTGAGCAGGGGGTTGGACTAGATGACCTCCAAGGTCCCTTCCAACTCTGTTACTGTTTACTATTTAAATGAGACATGAATTGTAACACTAAAAGGTGATTCAAAATAATGCATTAGGTCCAACATAGAATAGTCTTGGGTTAACGGATCCAAACACTAAAAATATGTCTGTAACATATTTGAAACAAGAATTTTAACACAATGAGCACAAAATTAGTTGTTTACAAGAAACACAAACCTATCTTGTGCCATGCAGCACATGCTTCCCTCTATTCTAACTGGAAATAAAGATGAAAGAGAACACCAAGTATAAAAAGTATTTTTTTTAAAAAAAGAAAAAAAATCAGGTACCTTGAATCTGATATGTTTCTGAAGTTGAGCCCCAGGCAAACATTTCTGGGAAAGTCATACTTTCAAGATTCCAGATGTTATCATCTGGAGAAGGAACAGAATCTATGGGAAGGTTGGTTGTTGAGTCCATCAAGAAGGATTTTCATCCCCAAGACCAGAGGTCTACAAACTTGGCAACTTTAAGAGTTGTGGACTTCAACTCCCAGAATTCTCCAGCCAGCATAGCAGCATTATTGTGTCCAGGTCACCCCAAAAAGGCGCTAGATTTCTTACCTTTAGTTCTACACATCTGTTTGCAGAGAACGAAACAGGATAAACTTTTGGATGCAACTGTCAATGCTGGTCTCTAAGAAGAAAGAAGTTTTTTTCATTCAAATCGAAACTCAAAAGGCCTTCAAGAGCTAAGATGTTTTTAAGATACGCACCAGATGGCACTATTGCAATGGTATTGTTTGGATACTGAAAATATTATTCCTCTTCCGTTAGTATTAAAACACACACCCATATAAATTTATGCTCAGGTCGTTATTCATATTCATTAAGCCACAGGCTTAATGAATATGAATTAAAACATATGTGTGTTTAATACTAACAGAAGAGGATATATATATAAGCTAAATAGCTCGTATATGTATATGTATATATGTGTGTATGTGAGAGCTAAATAGCTTGAAATAGATCTATAATAGTCTCCCTTCATTTTCATTTATCAGCAAAAAAATGTTATACACACACACACACACACACACACACACGTATATGTATATGTATATCGGTGTGTGTGTGTGTGTGTGTGTGTGTGTGTGTGTGTGTGTGTGTGTGTGTGTATTCATGATATAAAAGTGTGTGGAGAGGAGAGCAAACTTTTAAATGCATTGTGGACTTCAGCTATCTTTCGTTTCCTTTCCTTTCATGGAAGCCTAAAAATTTGTCTTCCCAGAAAGCAGATTTAAACTGGCATTAAGTTTGACTTGGGCCAGAGCTTAATGCATAGATAAGTTTAGCTAGCTACTTCCAAAAGATTAAAACCAGAAACTTCAAGAGTGGCTGCACAGCAATTTTAAAACAACCAGATCTGCACGGAACAACTTTTACGCAGTTCTGCATGGTCTATTAATTACATTTATATGTTATTCCTCTTTCCAGGAGTTGTTATGACTTATTGCCAAAAGCAGAGGCAGAATTTGAGAAGAAGTCTCCATGACCCAATTCTTAAGTCAACATATGAGTTTAAGATAAGCCTATTGGCCTTGAAAACTAGACTTTAGTTTGCAGTGAAAAAATACTTTGGATAGTTTGCCTATTTAATCAGATGGAAATAACATTTCCAACAGTTTGCAGCAGTAACCAAGGGAATTTTGTGAAAGTCGGCCAGAAAATCTGTAGTTTTTATTGTCAATTTACATCCACCATTGTTGTCTTGATTTATTGTGAAGATAAAAACTGAGCCCCTTGAGACTTCATTGAAACAAAATAATTGAGTCTAGTGTATTACATTTTCTTATGCAAATATTAAACAGAGAACTCAAAGCAGCAGAAACAAGCGTGCAAATAGCGCTGTTTTAATGAACACGCTGATTAGAATGTCTCCCTAAAATTGCATTAAATGGTTCATAAACAGGTTTGCTGACAAGAGATCAAGGTGAAGAAAAACAACAGATTTGGGGTGGGTGCAGAAATCATTAATCCGTGGCGGAGAAGATGGCATCACTTGCAATCTATTTAGCACCTTCATTAAAGTCCTGAAAGGAGGAGGAACGGCCAGATTAATTAGATCTGCAGATATGAAGAGTGGGAGGAGCGGAAAGATTAGAAACACAGGAAGAATTTAATAGAGCCAATCACCTTGGAAAGTGGTAAATGGCAGCGCAGGGAAAGTTCAGAGTGGGAAAAGCGGAAACTGTCAAGAGTCCCTCAATCCCCTTAGCTGAAAACTATGGGCTGGTTCAAGATTTTATTTATTTATTTAGTGTTCTTATAATGCCGCCCTACTCCCTGGGGACTCAGGGCGGCGTACAACATTAAAGAACAGCTAAACAACCTAATTTAATAACAATTTAAAATACATCAAAAGAGACATTCTAATGTAGAAGGGGCACAAGGTACAAAGAGCATTTGTTTGCCAATCTGCCAGGACCAGAACAACGTTCCTATCTAAATAAAACAGAACAGAGTAGAATAACCGAGTTGGAAGGGACCTTGAAGGTCTTCTAGTCCAACCCCCTGCTCAGGCAGGAAACCCTATGCCATTTCAGACAAATGGCTGTACAATGTTGTCTTAAAAACGTCCAGTGATGAAATACCAACAACTTCAGGAGGGAAGCCATTCCACTGGTCAATTGTCCTCACTGTTAGGAAGTTTCTCCTTAATTCCAGGTTGCTTCTCTCCTTGATTAGTTTCCATCTGTTGTTTTTTGTCTTGACTTCTGGTGCTTTGGAGAATGTTGAACTTTGTGGCAGCCACTCAGATATTGGAACCCTGCTATCCTGTCTCCCCTGGTCCTTCGCTTCACTAGACTAGACATACCCAGTTCCTGCAACTGTTCATCGTATGTTTTAGCCGCCAGTCCCCTAATCATCTTTGTTGCTCTTCTCTGCACTCTTTCCAGAGTCTCAACATCTTTTTTTATATCATGGCGACCAAAACTGGATGCAGTAGTCCAAGTGTAGTCTTACCAAACATTATAAAGTGGTATTAACACTTCACGTGATCTTGATTCTCTGCCTCGGTTAAACGGCTTAGATGTTTTTAAAAACAATTTTCCCACTCTGGGTCTGGAAGTGACAGCCAGAAGATTAAAAAAGGCTCTCGGAATGAATGCTAAGAATCAAAAGTTGTGATCTGAATCGAATAATTCCACCCTGTTAGCCTAATTGCTAAACAAATTGAAAACAATAAAGGCTTGCCTTTGGAAGTTGTGGGTGCTCCAACACTGGAGGTTTTCAAGAAGTGATTGGACAGTGATTGGACAGCCATTTGTCTGGAATAGTATAGTATCCTGCCATGGGTAAGAGGCTGGACTATAAGACCTCCAAGGCCCCTTCCAACCCCATTATTCTATGTTCTGTTCTTTTTCAGAAAAGAAACAATAAATTGGAATTGTTGAATGCATTGAATATGACAATTGCTATCTCTAGAGCAGTGTTTCTTAACCTTGGCAACTTTAAGATGCATGGACCTCAACTCATACCGGCTGGGGAATTCTGGGAGTTGAAATCCACCCGACGTAAAGTTGCCCAATTTTTCAAACACTGCTCTAAAGAGTCTAGCGCCTCTTGTCAGTCTTATTGATTTTCCTGGTCGTGCGCTAATCCATTCAGAGCGGTCCTTCTGACTATTTAAATCCATCAAGCTACAGTTAAGTAATTTCGAAGAATAATCTTCTTTTCCCCACTTCTTGTATAATGCCATATCTTTCTCTTGGGATGTCAATGTTTTGATCGGCTAATGCAGAGGAGCGTGAAGATATCTCAGTCAGAAGAAACAAATGAAAATGAAAAACTGGGAAAGGAGGGAGCATCAGGAAGAGACTCCAAATAACCAAATGTTGATTCTGTATGGGAAACTCTGGTAGGCTTTAACAGAGTTGGGAGGGGCCTTGGAGGTCATCTAGTCCAACCCCCTGCTCAAGCAGGAGACCCCACACCATTTCTGACAAATGGCTGTCCAATCTCTTCTTAAAAAGGAGGGAGGAAAAGCTTGTTATTCTATCCTTCAGCAATAAAATAGGATTAACTGTACTTCTTAGAGCCGAGGTGGCACAGTGGTTAAAAGCAGCACTGCAACCTACTTCAGCTGACTGGACCTTTGAGAGGTGAGTTATTCTCAGGTGATGCTGACTGGCCAACGTGATGGGCATCAAGAAAGAGCCAAGGTGGCGCAGTGGTTAAAGTGCAGCACTGCAGTTCAGCAGTTCAGCTGTTCAAATCTCACTAGGCTCAAGGTTGACTCAGCCTTCCATCCTTCCGAGGTGGGTAAAATGAGGACCCAGATTGTTGGGGGCAAGAGGCTGAACTCTGTAAACCGCTTAGAGAGGGCTGTAAAGCACTATGAAGCGGTATATAAGTCTAAGTGCTATTCTTTGAGTTGTTCGATGCTCTGGGTGGTGTCAGGTTTGATGTTGTGCGGCCACACCGTGTTGTTTAGTGGCCTGGTTTCCTTTCGCCACTAACTCTTCCCAACACAATTGCTTTCTCCAATAAATAAGAATGTAACCAGGGTATGTTTATTAAATCCTCATAATTGAGTGTTTACTTTAGGATTCCGTGTTGAAACATTAACTAGTCAGAACTTCTGTTAAGGCTTCCGAATCCTAGAATCCTTCTGGCCCAAAAAAGAGGAGAGAGAAGAAAAAAGAAAATGAAAAACAAGAGGAAGCAGAAAAAGAAGAAGAAAATTATCTATCCGTCTGCTCCACAAACCAATAAGATTTATTATTCGTCTAAAGCGTTCTAGGATTATGTTTTCCCGGTTAAAAAGGATGAAATATTCATCTTGAATAGTAATCCGAATAGTAATCGATGCTTATCATGCCCGTAGGACTGGTAAATATTTCCTATATCCACATTGGCCCTTGGCAACTTCCTACGCACTTAATGTCACGACTTGGAAGTTATTAGGTTTCCTTTCAGCAACTCCAAATGCCAAGAAGCTTAAATTGCTTCTCGGATGACTTTTTTGCACGCTTTTTTTCCCGAAAGGCGCAGAAGGAAAGACCTAGAATAGATTTGCATTTGTGACCATCCCGTCATTTTTCTCAGCGGCTGGTTATTCAGACAGGACTTTTGGGCAGCGGGGAGATGTGAAGATATGTGCATGAAAAATATACATTTACGGAGTTCTCTCCCGTGACGTTTGTTGTTCAAGTAATCGTATGGTTGAAAGCTTCCCTTACTCTGCAAAGTTTCCCCGCAAATGCCAATTTTTTTTATAAAAAAAAACCCCCGCTCCTTACAAAATTAACATTTCTAACTGCAAAATATGAACATTTGAATTTCGCTTTTACTTGGAGGTTAACATTTCAACCAACGAAAGAAATCCAGAAGTTGTTGGGATGTGGTTGATTTTCCTTAGAAAAATAGTGGTGGATTTCTCGGGGTCTGTTCAAGTGAATGGGGGGGGTGTGGGGGGGGTGTTCTCCCTGAATTTCTCACAGAATCTGAATGGATTTTTTTAAAAATCCTAGAGAGAGGTGTGTGAAAAAAATCGGGATGGTGACCGATGTACAACATACAATGGAAGATAGCTCTCGGACGAGACTGGTAGAATCCTTGCTCCATTTCTTTCCGTTTCCTTTCTTTGAGAGATTATATAGGTCCGTGATGGCGAACCTATGGCACGCGTGCCACAGGTAGCATGCAGAGCCCTCTCTGCGGGCACGCCAGCCGTCGCCCCAGCCCAGCTCCACCGCGCATGCGCACACGCCTCCCACTGGCCAGCTGGTCTTCAGGTCTCTGCCGTGCATGTACTGGGGACGGGGCGCATGCAGGGGACGTGCAAGCACATGCGTGAGGGGCACTCACATTGCATGATGGGGCCTCGCACGGCAACCCCACGCCCCGTTTTGGCTTCCAGGTTAGTGCAGGAGGCCTTCCAGGCCCAAAACTGGAAGCCAAAAATAGGTGAGGGGGAATGGGGCGCATGCTGGGGGATGTGGGGGGAGATGGGGGGTCATGCTTGCATGCACAGCGGGTTGTGCACAAATGCGTGGGGGCAGGGGTGCATGCGCGGGGGCACACACGCATTGCATTATGGGTGCATGCGATTTTGGCACGCAACAACAAAAAGGCTAGCCATCACTGATACAGGGGGTCCTCACTTAACAACCTCTTTGTGAAGTCACTGCAGTTCTAAATGAGTGGTACTCAGCTATTCCTGGACCTCAAAGTTATGGCTGTTGCAGCGCCCCCAAGTGTTACAAGATCAAAATGTGGGTGCTTGGCATCCCGCCCACACAGAGGGGCTTCAAAACCCCCTCCTGACTGCCTCCTTCCAACCTCTGTCCTTTGGGGACTCCTTGGCAGGGGTGGCAACACCACACAGTGCGGGGCTGAATCAATCAATCAATCAATCAATCAATCAATCAATCAGAACAGAGATGGAAGGGACCTTGGAGGTCTTCTAGTCCAACCCTCTGCTCAAGCAGAAGACCCTATTCCATTTCAGACAGGTGGCTGTCCGGTCTCTTCTTAAAAACCTCCAGTGATGGAGCATCCACAACTTCTGAAGGCAACTTCTGTTCCACTGGTTAATTGTTCTCACTGTTAGGAAGTTTCTCCTTAGTTCCAGGTTGCTTCTCTCCTTGACTGAGGCCAGTGATGGCTGGCTGAGACTACCGAAGACCCTCTACTTCAGTGCCAGCCCTGCCACCACTGCCACGTTGCTGGGCAGAGCCCCAAAGGCGCACAGAAGGCTGGGAGATAAGCAGGTTGGGGCAGTTCAATAGGACGCAGTCCCTCAACTTAATGAAGGTCCAGGGTAGGAGGGACCAAGCCAGGAATGGCGTGAATCAGGTTAGTCCTCACCAGGGGTGGGTTCTGACTTACATTGCTGCCAGTTCGCTTCCTGATGCACCACTAAAAACCCAGCATCTGTGCATGCGCAGAAGCAAAAACCAAGATGGCGCCGCCGAGAGAGTCAGTTCGGGGGGGGCATGTCCAGCCGGCCATCGCTGCCGGTTCAGCAAGCGGGAGGAAGTTCTCGTTACCGGTTCTATAGAACCGGTCCGAACTGGCAGGAACCCACCTTTGGTCCTCACCTAAAGACCGGGTTAATGATGGCAACCTGGACTGGCAGGATTTCCATCGCTATGCGATGTGGTCACCCACCTTACAAGTTCATCGCTTAGCAATGGAAATTCCTGTCGCTATTGGAAGACAGCCATCATGTCATCCCACTCCTTCTCTCCACCAAAGTAGACACACCCAATTCCTGCAACCATTCTTCATATGTTTTAGCCTCCAGCCCCCTAATCATCTTTGTTGCTCTTCTCTGCATCCATCCTCTATTTAAGTTGCATGCCAAGGGTTACGTGAGTTTTGCTACTTCAACCTTTATTTCCTCCAGCAATGAACCAAATAATACAGTCGAAATTGAAATTTAGTTTTCTTAGCAAACATCTCCAAATCCATAATTCAAAGGCGTCTTTGTTTTTTTTCCTCAATGTCCGCCTTTCGTACCATACATTACCGGTCGAAAAAAAAACATCCCTTCAGAGCTTCTAACCTTGATTGTCCTAGAAATATCCTCATTTTTTGGTGATTTTATCCCTGTTATTGTCATCCTCACTGGGGCTAATTTTCTTTGCAACACTCTGTACATCTTAATCCATTTTTTATCACAAGGGGGAAAAAATTATCTACCACCTTCATTTCTTGACTATCAACTGTGACTTTATTGATCATGCTGGTTGCTTTTAAAAAAAACAACCCTGACAAATATTTAAAATTCCGCAGCCCAAGATTTCCTTCCATAATCATTTCAGTCCAATAAAATTTCCTTCCAAATCTTCCCCTTCTAATCTAGTCTTTCTTGCTTCATTCTAATCTCTATTCCTCTCTTTAATTCTTAGGCCTTATTTGGTTTATTCTAGATCTTCAGATGGAAATCTAATCTTCTATTTTTGATTGAGATATACAAGGTCAACTTAGCTGATCCCAGGCAAGGACTTTCCTTCTTAAAAAAACATTCCTTTGTAAGTTTTGTGCAACACAAGATAAAATTACCCAAACAAAGTGTTCATTCTATACTTGGAGCTACTCTCCAAAACTTTAAAGATTGCATGCAGAGATGACCTAGCATTCAGTAATGGGGGGGAAATTCAGCCAGAAATGCCACATTCTCAAAGTCTACTGCTGGAAAAAGTGGGGGGGGGGGGAATTGAGAAAATCCTTAACGTTCAATTTCTTACTGAAATGACCCGTGACCTATTGAATCATTAGTTTCTAAAAACCCAATTTTACCAGCCAATTATTCAGCAAAACATGACATGATCAATGATGCTGAAGGGTTCCAGCAAAATGTATTGATCAGTTCTATGCCCCTAGGTGTGTATAAAACTGTCAGCTCATTTGAATTCATGGCTGATAAAGTGATGTAAAACAATTAATGAGTTAATTCCTTGAAGACAGTGGGCAAATGCGCTAATTGATATTTAAAAAGTCATGATATTAAAGTGCTCGGTTAATTAATACATTTTCCTTTCCACCAATGGTTAGGATCTGTCACAATTATCTTTCTACAATAGTTTGACACTTTTCTAAAAGAAAGCAAAGATCCAGTTAGTTCTTTCAATCCATTTCTACCTTTTAAGAGATGTTGGGTAAATAAGAAAAATCAGTATATTGTTTGAACTATTAGATTTTGGATACTTTTAAGAAATAAGTAATATAGGTGGCAGAGGAAGAGAAAACTCCAGTCTGAAGTTTTGCAAGAGGTACTTAGTGGCATTAGATGTAAAGGAATCCATAAGGTACTTTTTAAACCGCTCTAGGGCCTTATAGATCCTAGTATTTCTTATACAGCTTTCTGCAA
The DNA here is from genome assembly GCA_023053685.1 of Diadophis punctatus similis. NCBI lineage: Eukaryota > Metazoa > Chordata > Lepidosauria > Squamata > Dipsadidae > Diadophis > Diadophis punctatus. The sequence continues at coordinate 1,528,321 of JALIGW010000068.1, forward strand.
CTATCTAGCTTAACTACTTTTGGATTTTAGGCTAAAGATTATAATTCTGTAGACTCCTCCCCTCGTATTTTAGAATGTTAAATTTAGATTACCTCTATTTTACCTTACTAATAGGATATTTGACTCCTTCTATTTATTTATTTTGAATGGTTGCAACCAGTAGTGGGTTCTGAATTAGTTTGCCACGAGTTCGCGTGTGCGCTCTGCGCATGTGTAGAAGTGTCCCGGGTGGGTGGGCGGAGCGTCCCCGGTGGGTGGGCGGAGCCTCCTGCCGCTGCCGCTACCGGTTCTAAGAACCGGTCAGAACCGGGAGCAACCCACCGCTGGTTGCAACGTTGTGTGCTGTATGCTATAATCAAAATAGAAGCAAGCAAACAAAAGCATAATATAGACGAAATGGAACGAAATGACTCCATTTGGCTACCAGCATCAACTTTTCAATCTGCAACAAGACATTTGAAAGTCAAGCCAGAATTGTCCATGTGCCCTTTCTCTTCTTTCCAAATTATCACTTGTCCCAAAATGCTTGTATGCTGGGTAATATCTCCCTTCTGAAGAATCAAGCTCCTTTTCAATAGAACTGGATTCCTGGTTCCTTTTTCTTTTTTTCCAATTTAAATTGGGATTTGATCACGCCTTCTTTCCTGAGTAGCATCCAGATCTGCTGCTAGCAAGACGGAGCTCCTTCCCGTCTCAGTTCTTGGATGAGGATGGACAGAAACGTTTTCTTATTCTACACTAAATTGAGTTGAATTGGAACTTATTCACCATTCAGCTGGGGAACTAAGCACCCCTCATTCTCTTCCACAACTTAACAACAAATTGTGAATATCTACAGAAGTTCTTAGTCACCCAGGTCATGGCTGTCCCAAAGGGGCTTTTTTCAAAAGGCAACTAGACTTTGCTTTTCCTTGAAGACATTTTTTCAGTTCTTGGATGAGAAGCGAAACGTCTTCAAGGAAAAACCAAGGAAGTCCAGTCAGAACTGAAGAAGCTTCTTGGATCAGAAGCAAAACATCATCAAGGAAAAACAATCAAAGAATCTCCCTCCCTCCCTCTTTCTCTCCTCTGTCTCTCTCTCCCTCCCTCCTTCCTCTCCCTCGCCCTCTCTCCCCCCCTCTCTCTCCCTCTCCCTCCTTCCTCTCTCCCTCTCCTGTCTCTCCCTCTCCCTCCCTCTCCCTCTCCTGTCTCTCCCTCCCTCCTTCCTCTCCCTTTCTTCCTCCCTCCCTCTCCCTCCCTCTCCTCTCTCTCTCCCTCCCTCCTTCCTCTCCCTCCCTCTCCCTCCCTCCCTCCCTCCTTCCTCTCCCTCGCCCTCTCTCCCCCCTCTCTCTCCCTCTCCCTCCTTCCTCTCTCCCTCTCCTGTCTCTCCCTCTCCCTCCCTCTCCCTCTCCTGTCTCTCCCTCCCTCCTTCCTCTCCCTTTCTTCCTCCCTCCCTCTCCCTCCCTCTCCTCTCTCTCTCCCTCCCTCCTTCCTCTCCCTCCCTCCCCCTCCCTCTCCCTCCCTCCCTCCCTCCCTCCTCTCCCTCCCTCTCCCTCTCCTCTGTCTCTCTCCCTCCTTCCTCTCCCTCTCCCTCCCTCTCTCCCTCTCCTCTCTCCCTCCCTCCTTCCTCTCCCTCTCCCTCCCTCTCTCCCTCTCCTCTCTCCCTCCCTCCTTCCTCTCCCTCTCCCTCCCTCTCTCCCTCTCCTCTCTCCCTCCCTCCTTCCTCTCCCTCTCCCTCCCTCGTTACTGATTTTCTGAGCACCATCAAGATGAAATCTCAGTTAGATTTTTTTTAAGTTCAGTGAGTTCGCCCAAGAGTGCCAATTTAGCCGCTTTTGGGAAGCACTGTGCTATTAACAAATGGTTTTAAATCCCATATGCTTTTTACACACAACGCTTCAGCTAACCGGGATTTAGAACTTGGGCCAAGAACCTGTCAGATGGTGGCTCATCACCTCATCACCGGAGGATCCCATCAAGATTAATGGCCATTCAGCAGGTTTACTCTCACCAAAATAGCTCTCAGACGGTGACTCCTTCGGTCACCTGTCCTTATTGGAGTGTTCTAGGATTTTCAAAGCAAAAACAAACAAAAAAAAACCCAATAAAAGGGATTAACGGTCGGGTTATAAAAAATCCATTTAATCAGCATGGCTAATTTTAGCTTTAACTAAAGCTAGGCATTTCCTGTTGGGGAGGGAGGGAGGGAGGGGGAGAGAGAGAGAGAGAGAGAGAGAGAGAGAGAGAGAGAGAGAGAGGAGAGAGAGAGAGAGAGAGAGAGAGAGAGAGAGAGAGAGAGAGAGAGAGAGAGAGAGAGAGAGAGAGAGAGAGAGAGAGAGAGAGAGACGCATTTTTGATAAACCCATGTTAGCTTCTGGTTACGACTTTGCCTTCAGGTGTTTGCAGATCCGTTGGTCAATTATCTTTTCCAGAATCTTTCCAGGTACCGATGTCAGGCAGATATGTCCGGAGTTTGCTGGATGTATTTTTCCCCCCTTTTTTGAAGATGGGAACCACATGAGTCCTTTTCCAGTCCTCTGGTAATTCCACAGAGAGTAGTTTTCTCTCAGTTTATATTTCTAGTGTGCAAGTCTCCAAACTTGCCAACTTTTAAGACTGGTGGACCTCAGATGCCAGCTGCCTGGGGAATTCTGGGAGTTGAAATCCACCAAGTCTTAAAGTTGCCACGTTTGGAGAACTTTGTTTTAGTGGCTTGCCTTGTCAATAGGAATGGTCTTGAAGGTTGTATTGCCCCAATGGCAACTGATGGGTCCGTTTACTTGATTGGCAGTTCCTTGATTGGGACATGGTCTTCTTTTGGACTGATGGGTCTGATCTGAGAGCAAAGCCCACTCCTTACTAACACTGATGAGGTTTACCTAGTTTGAGTAATGCAACATGTGGATCAATGCAGCCGAGCTCAGAGATCACCAAGGACCCCCTCAATCAATTCTTAGAATTCAGCTTATCTGGTCATCTTCGCGGCTTTTCTTGAGCCCTGAGTCAACCCGCCTGACTCCTTCTTGAAATCAATGGGATACGGAACTGCAAAAATAAATATCACCATGCCAATCTGTTGCGTGCAACGAAGTGAAGGATATAGCTTCCTTCACGTATTCAATTAAATTGTAACATGGCTGTACGGTACTGGATCCGCAGAGGTTGCTGTCCCCTGTTCCTGCAAGCCATGAATTATAGTTTAACATTATGTGTGAACCCAGCCAGCTGGAAAAAAAAAACACCAAGGCTTGGAGCAAAGTGTAAACGGCGGTTTCACCCTGGAAGGACAGAAGCTCAAAAATGAAATAATGACTCTTTTTATTTGTGTAGTGGGGTTTGGGTCACGCCCACTACAAAAACTTCCCTAAGGAAAATGTAAGATTGATCGGAGGATTTCTGATGCGCCTTTTTTGCAAACTTTTCACTTGCCTTAAAGCAAGGACGACAAGTTTCTTTTTCAGCCGCGGCGTTTTCAAAATGAAAAATGTGGCTCTCCATTCAGTTTAGACTTCCATATCACAAACACATGAATCAAAACTCAGGGTGTGTATGTGAATCCAGAGAGAGCCACAGGTTTACAAATCCCAACGCGGACAGACACAGAATGCAGCTCTCACTCAGAAACCGAGAGAGAGAGAGAGAGAGAGAGAGAGAGAGAGAGAGAGAGAGAGGGAGAGAGGGAGAGAGAGAGGAACAGGGATTACAGGTAATCCTCGAATTACAACAGCTCGTTTAATGACTGTTTGAAGTCATTACAATGGCGTTAAAAAAAGTGACAGGGTCATTTTTCACACTTACGACCGCTGCAACCCACGCAGGGCCACGTGATCAAAATTCAGACGCTTGGCAACTGACTCATATTTATGACGGTTGTAGTGTCCCGGTGTCACGACGTAGTCCCCTTTTGCGATCTTCTGACCAGCCAAGTCGATGGGGGAAGTCAGATTCGCTTAACAACCATCGTACTAATTTAACAACTGCAGCGATTTACTTAGCAATGGTGACAAGGAAGGTCGTAAAACGGGACAAAAGATAGATCTATCTATCTATCATCCATCCATCCATCCATCTCATCTATCTTATCTATCTTTATCTCTGTCTCTAATCTACCTACCTACTCTCTCTCTCTCTCTCGTCTGTCTGTTGTCTGTCTGTCTGTCTATCTGTCTATCTATCCATCCATCCATCCATCTCATCTATCTCTATCTCTATCTCTAAACAGGGAGCGGGATAAGTGGAAATAATTATAATAATAAATAATAATAATCTTCCTCCTCCTCTTTCCCACGACAACAACAACCTGTGAGGTGAGTTGGGCTGAGAGACAGCAATGGGCCCAAAGTCACCCAGTTGGTTTCCGTGCCTAAGGCAGGACTAGAACTCACACCCCTCCTGGTTTTCTAGGCCACTACACCAAACTATCTCTCCCCCCTACCAAAATGATCAACAAAGTTGGCACCTTTAAAATAAAGAGGACCATAAAAAGCATGGAAATTAATCCCAAGTCTTTTGTCAGGCCTACTAAGAATATATGTGTTCTCTCTTAATTACCAGAGCAGAGTTTTTAATTGCTTTAATTCATTCTTAATTCATAGATAACCATTGACCAAGTGAGCAAACCTTGCTGACGTCTCTCGTTAATTTCGGTAAGAGAAAGCTAACTTTATTCAAACACCTTGCACAGAAAGAACGCAAATCATTGCTTTGCCACAAGTAAACTGAACTTTAAACCAACAACAAAAAAACATGCCTATGTCTCAAAAATCAATTAGAAATAATCCTTGAAAGCATTCCTTAAGATCTTTTCTCTTCTCTAGTAATTCCCGGGATCACAAAGAAATTCTTAAACACTAAGGAGACAAAAATAGTGTTGCTGTCTGGAAATTAAACTTGAAATAAAATAGCCTCTGGAGATTTAGCTGTCATCAGCTAATGAACAGAGAGAGAAGTGGAGCATTATAGTAGCTGGTCTTTAAGAGGTCAAAGCAGGATCAAACTGCACCAGCAGCACTTAGCCAGAGTAATTTATTAACAAAACATTCAGAAGATGGCATTGTCAATTCATATAAACAAGAAAAGCTGGTCTCACTTTAGAATTTGCCCTAATGATAAGCTTAAAACATATGAAGAATAGGAATAGAATAGAATAGAAATAGAATAGAAATAGAATAGAAATAGAAATAGGAATAGAATAGAATAAGAATAGAATAGAACTTTATTGTCACTTTAAATGTACACTAATCAGCAAACATTAAAATGAAATTTCGTTGCATTCAGCTCTCAAAAGATAACCATTATGCATATACCCACAAACACACACATACGACACAAAGAAGCATCACAGTCTAGTTCGAATGTATACATATAGATGGTGAAAAAGAAAAGAATCCTTTTCTGCAGGCCACTTTAGCTGACACTGATCCGCAGGTCAGCGGTTCAAATCTCACCGGCTCAAGGTTGACTCAGCCTTCCATCCTTCCGAGGTGGGTAAAATGAGGACCCAGATTGTTGGGGGCAATATAAATATACTGTACATTGCTTACTGGTGTAAACCGCCTACAGAGTGCTTGCACTTTGAAGTGGTATATAAGTCTCATAAATAAATAAATAAATAAATAAATAAATAAATAAATAAATAAATAAATAAATAAATAAATAAATAAATAAATAAATACATACATACATACATACATACATACATAAATAGTAATAAATAATAAATAAATAAATAATAAATAAATAAATAATAAATACATAAATAATAAATAAATAAATAATAAATAAATAATAAATAAATAAATAATAAATAATAAATAAATAAATAAATAAATAAATAAATAAATAAATAAATAAATAAATAAATAAATAAATAAATCCTGCGAATTTATAAGATGGATGGCATCAGGAACAAAGCTGATTTATGTTACAGAATCTAGTAGTCCTGCTATAAAACTAGGGGTGACATGATAGCAGTCTTCCAGTATTTGAGGGGCTGCCCAAAAGAAGAGGGGGTCAACCTATACTCCAAAGCACCAGAAGGCAAGAAACAAGACGGTTTTAACATTGTGTTTTTAAATCTTTTATACCTGCTTTTAATGTAATTATTTACTTGGTTATTCTTGTATTTTCTCTGTTGTACGCCGCCCTGAGTCCCTCGGGAGTTGGGCGGCATATAAGAAAACCAAAATAAATAAATAAATAAATAAATAAATAAATAAGCAATGGATGGAAACTAATCATGGAGAAAAGCAATCTAGAATTAAGCTGGAACAGGGCCTGGACTAGAAGACTCTGTTTTCCATTTATTCTTGGAACAGCTTCATAGTGCTCTATCCATCAGCTCCATTTAAAGACCCTTTAGATACAACTTGTTAAAATAATAAAAGTCCTTCCTTCCTCTTTCTTTCTTTCTCTCTCACTTTCTCTCTTTATTTCTCCTTCCTTCCTTCCATCCATCCTTCTCTCCCTCCCTCCTTCCTTCCATCCTTCCCTCGCTCCCTCTCTCCCTCCCTCCTTCCTTCTTTCCTTCCATCCTTCCTTTCTTCCATCCTTCCCTCCCTCCCTCCTTCCTTCTTTCCTTCCATCCTTCCCTCCCTCCCTCCTTCCATCCTTCCCTCCCACCCTCCCTCCCTCCCTCCCACCCTCCTTCCTTCTTTCCTTCCTTTCTTCCCTCCTTCCCTCCCTCCTTTCCTTCCATCCTTCCATCCATCCATCCATCCTTCCTTCCTTCCTTCCTCCCTCCCTCCCTCCTTCCTTCCTTCCTTCCTTGAAAAGCCAGCGGTAGTACTATAAAAGATATTAAAATATTTCACTTCCGAGTTTTTCCTAGAAACATCATTAACAGATGCATATGAACAGATCAATGTAAATACTTGAATAATCTTTTCACCGTACTTTGTAAGATGCATACTGCCGAAGATAACACTGCTAATATTAGACGACAGTAGCTAGAAATAGCCCTGTTGCACAAATGTGATTTCTTTTTCTCTTCGAATACTCAGCATGGGTTGTACACTCATTCTGAAAAACACACAAACCACATTTATTGAATCTAATTTTGTGTAAAAGGGCACACAAGTGAAAGATCAGATCTCCGGGGAAATAGTATTATTATAGGAAATTAGTATTCCCTATAGCACAGTTTATCTTGATTTAAAAGGATAATTCGTGTCTTTTATTTGGATAGTTATTATTAGTAGAACCATTAAGCATCTTATCATTAAGAATTTTTAATGCAGCTACTACTGAAAGTGGATATCAACACACACAGTGGCTTTTAATATACTGCAAATATGTGGAGTTGGTATTTATTTAATTTGCATGGCAATTAACATGCAATAACATTTTATGAAGCCTAAATTGAACACTATACTTATAGATGTCTAATAGAGAAGTTGTCCAGAAAATATGAGATTAAACAAGCAGCTGTTTCATTCATATTCCAGAGGAGGTCTTCTGGGTAAAAGGACAAGAATCCAAATCCAAAGGATCTTCTGCCTTAAACCCTGTGATGAAATTTCCCACAATGCAAGTGCAGGACATAAGCCAGGAGAACATCAAAGGTACGCTGACATTTGACTCGCTTCCCCTAAGATTAACACTTACGAAGACAGGAGAAATCCTATTCTTAAAGCTACTAGTGAACACAATCTTAAAATACACCAGATACACAGGGGCGGGTTGCTCTTACCTCGCTACCGGTGTGCTGCGCGCGCATTGCCACATTTCACGCGTGTGCGCACGCTACGTGCGTGCTCGCTACGTGTGTGCGCCCCCTTGCGCGATTTTGCTTCCTGCACATGCACGGATTTCGGCGATTGTTTTGCTTCCGCGCATGCCACATTGTCACAATTATGACAACGCTGAAAAAAACATACTTACAACCATCCCAGTATCCCCACAGTCACATAATTAAAATCTGGATGTTTGGCAACCAGTATATATGTAATTCTGAAACAGGTGCTATTGTTTTTATATGGAATGGATGGATAGATGGAGGGAGGGAGGGATTTTGACTTCCAGAAGAGAATAATAAATGAAGGAATATTGTCATTCCATATGTTTCAGGAATATCTGAAAAGCTCAGGAGGATCTTCAGCCAACGCAACATACGTGCACACTTTAAACCCAAGAATACCCTGGCAGAAGCTTGTCCACCCCAAGGATAAAACACCCAGACACAAACTGAGCAACGTGGCATATGCAGCACAATGCAGTGAGACATGTACCTTGGGGAACATGTACCTTGGGGAAACAAAACAACCACTTCACAAACTCGTGGCACAACATAGGAGAGCAAACCCATCGGGACAAGATTCAGCGGGCCATCTGCATTTAAAAGACAAAGGCCACTCTTTTGAAGACAGCAAAGTCCGCCTTTTGGATAGAAAGGCCCACAGGTTTGAAAGAGGGGTCAAAGAGGCCATCTATGTCAAAATTGAACAGCCCTCTCTGAGGGGGGGGGGGATACAGCATCATCTATCTCCAATCTACAACACAGATTCTTTCAGAAGTTCCAAGAGGGCTCCCCATCCATTTGAACCTCTCAGGTGACCCTGATGACACAGGTAAACCTCCAAGTGGCCTCAATGACCCTCTCAAAGGATGCAAATGACCAGCTGTCTGCAAGGAGTATAAATCCTTCCATTCCTTGCCATCCAGTCAGAGCTGAAGAAGCATCTGGGATGAGAAGCGAAACGTCTTCAAAGAAAAAACCAGAAAGCCCAGTTGCCTCTTGGGGAAAAAAAGCAGCTTTGGGACTTCCAGATCTAGATGAAAAATCCAGCTTTCTACTTGTCAAAGAAGAGAGAAAGTATCAATGGGGGTCCTTCACCCTTCGTTCCTAATCTTTTTTTTTAAATTTGGCTTTTCTTGCCCAAGTTCTCCTAAGTGCTATAATCAAGGAAACCATTGCTTTGTAGAATAGGGTGTAGTTTCAAAACGGAGGCAAAAAACCCATACCACGTTTGCTTTTAATACGTCACAACAGATGACAGCATGGTTGGCAATTTAAGGAAAAAGAACTGTGCTTCTGGCGTGCCGAGGATCTGGTAATGGAGGCATTTAATTGCTAACCCAACAGTTGGCTTGTGGGGGTTCAGCCAATGGACCGAAGAGAGATAGGATAGGATAGGATAGGATAGGATAGGATAGGATATAGAATAGAATAGGGAATAGAATAGGGAATAGAATAGAATAGAAGAGAAGAGAAGAGAAGAGAAGAGAAGAGAAGAGAAGAATGGAGTAGAGTAGAATAGAATAGAATAGGAGTAGAGTACAGTACAGTACAGTACAGTAGAGAAGAAAATAGGAAATAGAAAATAGGAATAGAAGAGAAGAGAAGAGAAGAATGGAGTAGAATAGAGTAGAGTAGAATAGAATAGGGAATAGAATAGAAAAGAATAGAATAGAATAGAATAGAATAGGAGTAGAGTAGAGTACAGTAGAGTACAGTAGAGAAGAAAATAGAAAATAGAAAATAGGAATAGAAGAGAATAGAAGAAAAGAGAAGAGAAGAGAAGAGAAGAGAAGAGAAGAGAAGAGAAGAGAAGAGAAGAGAAGAGAAGAATGGAGTAGAGTAGAGTAGAGTAGAGTAGAGTAGAGTAGAGTAGAGTAGAGTAGAGTAGAGTAGAGTAGAATAGAATAGAATAGAATAGAAGGTAGAGTAGAGTACAGTAGAGTACAGTACAGTAGAGAAGAAAATAGGAATAGAAGAGAAGAATGGAGTAGAATAGAGTAGAATAGACTAGAGTAGAGTAGAGTAGAATAGAATAGAATAGAATAGAATAGAATAGAATAGAATAGAATAGAATAGAATAGAATAGAATAGAATAGAATAGAATAGAATAGAATAGAATAGAATAGAATAGAATAGAATAGAAGTAGAGTAGAGTAGAGTAGAGTAGAGTAGAGTACAGTACAGTACAGTACAGTAGAGAAGAAAATAGAAAATAAAAAATAGAAAATAGGAAGAGAAGAGAAGAGAAGAGTGGAGTAGAATAGAATAGGGAATAGAATAGGGAATAGGATAGAATAGAGTAGAGTAGAGTAGAGTAGAGTAGAGTAGAGTAGAGTAGAGTAGAGTAGAGTAGAGTAGAGTAGAGTAGAGTAGGGAATAGAATAGGGAATAGAGTAGAGTAGAGTAGAGTAGAGTAGAGTAGAGTAGAGTAGAGTAGAATAGAATAGAATAGAATAGAATAGAATAGAATAGAATAGAATAGAATAGAATAGAATAGAATAGAATAGAATAGAATTCTTTATTGGCCAAGTGTGATTGGACACACAAGGAATTTGTCTTCGGTGCATAAGCTCTCAGTGTACATAAAAATACATTCGTCAAGAATCTTAAAATACACCACTTAGTGATAGTCATAGGATACTAAATAAGTAATCAAAATTATACTAGGAAACTAAATAAAACAATATAAATCGTAAAGATACAAGCATGAAAGCCACATGGTGAGACTCTTCAACCTATGGAGAGACTTGAGTTCCACTTGAAAACCACATGTCACACTCTGGGCCTGTTTGGGCCTTAATAAAAGGTTTTCTCGTACATCATGAGGTGATTTGTAAAGTTCTTCATTCAGGACAATTTGGCCATTAGGATCCAAGAAAGTTCTCGTTTAAATGTTATTTTTATCCACCAATGGAAATTCAGCCTATCGACCAAAACCTAATCAGTTTTTCACATTCTTCTAGCGATAAGCGAAATGAAATAATAACAACAAGAAAAGACGTTTATATTAGCAGTTGGTCTTTTGAGCATAAAAATTGACTTTGGGGGAAACTGTTTATTGCGGCCACTGTTTGTGCTAAGGCTAATAAAGAGAATGTGCTTTTCTTCCCATTTTATTTAAGTTATGCTTATTACTTTATTCACGCTGGGAGATAAGGACTTGGATGCCACGTTACCTCATCCCACTGAGGTAAAACAGACCATTTTCCATTTTACAGGAGGGCAATGGTTCCAAAATGGCAATTGAAGGGTAGAAAATACGTGTGTTTTTACACAATTGCCACGCGTGTTATCTAAGCAAATGTAAATTTAAAGGTTCTATAAAAAGCATCCCTTTTCATGCTGAATGGATTGTCCCGCCGTTTGCAGAGGCAGGGAGCCATTCTATAAAATTTAAAAGGGTGGTTCATTTAAAACGCCGTCATTTTCAAGAAGATGCCTTTAAAACTGAACCAGAGATAAGCTCCATTCCGCAAGCATCTTTCCGGAGAGACGCGAACTAATTGCAATGTAAGATTAAAAGCTATCTTTAGCAATAGCAATAGACTTATATACCGCTTCATAGTGCTTTACAGCCCTCTCTAAGCGGTTTACAGGGTTCAGCCTCTTGCCCCCAACAGTCTGGGTCCTCATTTTACCCACCTCAGAAGGATGGAAGGCTGAGTCAACCTTGAGCCGGTGAGATTTGAACAGCTGAACTGCAGTGCTGCACTTTAACCACTGCACCACCTCGGCTCTTTCTTGATGCCCATCATGTTGGCCAGTCAGCATCACCTGAGAATAACTCACCTCTCAAAGGTCCAGGCTGATGACAGCCAAACTACAGGGGACTCAGAATATCCTGCCATTCTGGCCCACTTAAAGACAGCGAATTTTCCCAGTTCTGGCTTAGTTTTCATAGCAGGATTTTTGCAACGTTCCTGTCCCATCCGTCTATGGAGATTCTCCGTCCTCCAGGTCATGGTTGTCCCAAAGGTGCTTTTTCAAGAGGCAACTGGACTTTCTGGGTTTTTTTCCTTGAAGACATTTCGCTTCTCATCCAAGAAGCTTCTTCAGCTCTGACTGGATGGTGGGGAACGGAAGGATTGATATTCCTTGCAGACAGCTGGTCATTTGCATCCTTTTAGAGAGTCATTGAGGCCACTTGGAGGTTCATCTGTGTCAGGGTGCTTTTCTCAAGAAGCAACTGGACTTTCTCATTTTTCTTTGAACGCATTTCACTTCTCATCCAAGAAGCTTCTTCAGCTCCAACTGGATGGTGGAGAAAGGAAGGATTTATACTCCTTGCAGGCAGCTGGTCATTTGCATTCTTTTTCAGAGAGTCGTTGAGGCCACCTGGAGGTTTATCTGTATCCTCAGGGTCAACTGAGTGGTGCAAATGGGTGTGGAGTCCACAACACAGGTCCTTTCAACAGTTCCAAGGCAGCTCCACACCCATTTGCACCACTCAGGTGACCCTGAGGACATAGAGAAACCTCCAAGTGGCCTCAATGACTCTCTGAAAAGATGCAAATGACCAGCTGTCTGCAAAGAGTATAAATCCTTCCATTCCCTGCTATCCAGTCGGAGCTGAAGAAGCTTCTCGCATGAGAAGCCAAATGTCTTCAAGGAAAAACCAAAAACTCCAGTTGCCTCTTGAAAAAGCACTTTTGGGACAACCATGACCTGGAGGACGGAGAATCTCCACAGACGTTTCACTGAAAGGCCGTTGAAATGACTGCTTCCAATGTGCTGATCAAACAACAACTACACTCACACAACGCACTTCAGTGTTTCACCAACCTGATCAACTTTCAGATGCATGGCTGTCCAGTTCTAGATTTGGGAGCTGAAGCACACTCATATATAGCACTATAGCACTATAAAGTGCTATATAGAAGTTGCACAGGTTGGGAAAGTCTAAGCAATACGGGGAGTCCTTGAATTACGACCACAATTGAGCCCAAAATTTCTGTTGCTAAGCGAGACGTTTGTGAAGTCAGTTTTGTCCCGTTTTACGACCTTGCTTGCCACAGCGGTTAAGTGAATCGCTGCAGCTGATGAGTTAGTCACACGGCTGTTCAGTGAATTTGGTTTCAACCCCCCCCTTGACTTTAATGGTCAGAAGGTCGCAAAAGGGGATCGCGTGACCCCCGGGGACACTGCAACTGTCCTAAATGAGTCGATTGCCAAATGTCTGAATTTTGATCATGTGACCTGGGGATACTGCAACGGTTCTAAGTGTGAAAAACTGTCATAAGTCACTTTTTTCAGTGCTGTTATAACTTTGGTCACTAAAGGGACTGTTGTAAGTCGAGAACTACTTGTAATGAGGTTGGGATTCAGCTTTGGTCAGTGGGTCAACCTAGCTATTATTGCTTCTGTTTCTGATTTATGCTTTTTAAGTTTTCCACTCAAACCAGACCCTGTGGCTTGTACCATTAAATTTGATTAAGGCTTGGAAAGCAGCCAGGTCAATAAATATGATCTCTTCTGCTGCTCTCTCTCCCCTTTTGGTTTTACCTTGAAACTAACTCCCTGCAACCTGTCACGCATGCATCAAGTATACAATGCCACGAGGAAAGATTCAGAGAGTTCGTTTATAATGAAATGGAGATTTTATGGATCATTTGTGAGGAGGTTTCTTTATCTCTCATCTGTAAAATATAGAAGCATGTCACCACAGCAATCTACGTCATTTGTATAATGAAGTCACGATGCAAACGGATAGAGATGTTCTAAAATTGAAAAAAGAAAATTAACCTATAACTGCCTTAACATAATTCAAATGCAAGAGTTATTGTCTATTAATAATAAACTTATTGTCTATTATTTCAAGGGGGTGGGCTGGCTGGGGAATTCTGGGAGTTAAAGTCCAGATATCTTCAAGTTGCCAAGGTTGGGAAACACTGGATTAGAATGTAATAGAATGTAATGTAATGTAATAGAATAGAATAGAAAAGAATGGAATGAAGGATTAGAATGTAATGTAATGTAATAGAATAGAATAATGGAATGAAGGATTAGAATGTAATGTAATGTAATAGAATAGAATAATGGAATGAAGGATTAGAATGTAATGTAATGTAATGTAATGTAATGTAATGTAATGTAATGTAATGTAATGTAATGTAATATAATATAATATAATATAATATAATATAATATAATATTATAATAGAATAGAATAGAATAGAATAGAATAGAATAGAATAGAAAATAAGGAATAGAATAGAACAGAACAGAACAGAACAGAATAGAATTAGAATAGAATAGAATAGAATAGAATAGAATAGAATAGAATAGAATAGAATGAAAATAATGGAATGGAATGGAATAGAATAGAATAGAATAACAGAGTTGGAAGGGACCTTGGAGGTCTTCTAGTCCAACCCCCTGCTTAGGCAGGAAGCCCTACATCACTTCAGACAAATGGTTATCCAACATCTTCTTAAAAACCTCCAGTGTTGGAGCACCCACAGCTTCTGGAGGCAGGCTGTTCCACCGATTAATTCTCCTCACTGTCAGGAAGTTTCTCCTCAGTTCCAGGTTGCTTCTCTCCTTGATGAGTTTCCATCCGTTGTTTCTTGTCCTGCCTTCAGGGGCTTTGGAGAATAAGCTTTATTTGACGTTTCACGGGGGGGGGGATGGGGCTTCCTACGTCTATTGCTGTGCCCAAACACATTGGGTGATGCACGCAGAAGGGAGTTTGTCAGGCATTGACAGTTCTTTGCAAAGGACCCAGAAGCGGCTTCTTGCACCAGAGCAAACAAAATACAACCCGGGCAGAATTGAACGAGGAGCGTCGGGAAAGCGGCCCGCGCATGCGCCAAGCCGGGAGGGAGGGAGGGAGGGGGCGGAGCGCGGCGCATGCGCGTCTCCTCAGCAAGCGGGCTGAGCGGAGAGGGCGGCTGGATGGCGGCCGTTGCCGGCGGGATCCGGCGGCGGCAGCGGCGGCGCTCAGGCTTGCCTTGAAGGCGGCGGCGGCGGCGGCGGCGATGATGATGATGGCGGGCCCGGGCCGGACTCCTCCGCCGGGGCTGCTGCTTCTCCTGCTGGCGCTGGTGGAGAGCGGCGGGGGCGGCGCCCCGGGGCTGCCCGCCGGGTGCAAGCAGGACGGAGGCGGCGGCGGGGGTCGCCCGCGGGGCAGCAAGGCCTCTCCGGCGCCCGGGGCCGGGGAGAAGGTGGTGTGCAGCAGCCTGGCTCTGGCCCACGTCCTGCCGCCCGGCGCCTTGCCCGAGAGGACCGTCAGCCTGTGAGTAGCCGCGCAAGGGAGGGGGGGCGGCCCCGGGGGCCAGTGCGCATGCGCCCTCCCCTCCCCCCCTTTGTCCTCGCCCTCGGGCCCCCCTTTGCGCCTCTGGCGGGCCGACCTCGACTTACGGCGGTCCGCTTAGTGACCGTTCGCTGGCCTGGTCCCCCCTTGACTCCCTACAGGCGGTCCTCGAGTTACAATAGATCGCTTAGTGACCGTTCAATGGGATGCCTTGGTCCCCCCCTTGACTCCCTTCTTAGAGGCGGTCCTCGAGTTACAACGGTCTGCTTAGTGACCGTTCAATGCAATGCAGCCCTTCCTTGGGCTGGGTCCCCCCTTGACTCCCTATTGGCGGTCCTCAAGTTACAACAATTCGCTTAGTGACCGTTCAGTGGGATGCCTTGGTCCCCCCCCCTTGACTCCCTTCTTAGAGGCGGTCCTCGAGTTACAACAGTCTGCTTAGTGACCGTTCAATGCAATGCAGCCCTTCCTTGGGCTGGGTTCCCCCTTGACTCCCTACGGGCGGTCCTCGACTTACAGCAATACACTTAGTGACCGTTCAATGGGATGCCTTGGTTTCCCCCCCCTTGACTCCCTTCTTAGAGGCGGTCCTCGAGTTACAACGGTCTGCTTAGTGACCGTTCAATGCAATGCAGCCCTTCCTTGGGCTGGGTCCCCCCTTGACTCCCTATTGGCGGTCCTCAAGTTACAACAATTCGCTTAGTGACCGTTCAGTGGGATGCCTTGGTCCCCCCCCCCTTGACTCCCTTCTTAGAGGCGGTCCTCGAGTTACAACAGTCTGCTTAGTGACCGTTCAATGCAATGCAGCCCTTCCTTGGGCTGGGTTCCCCCTTGACTCCCTACGGGCGGTCCTCGACTTACAGCGATACACTTAGTGACCGTTCAATGGGATGCCTTGGTTTCCCCCCCCTTGACTCCCTTCTTAGAGGCGCTCCTCGAGTTACAACGGTCTGCTTAGTGACCATTCAATGCAATGCAGCCCTTCCTTGGGCTGGGTCCCCCCTTGACTCCCTACGGGCAGTCCTCGAATTACAACAATTCGCTTAGTGACCGTTCAGGGCGATGCAGCCCTTTCTTAGCATGGATTCCCCCCCCCCCCGCTTGACTCTCTTCTTAGAGGCAGTCCTCGACTAAGCAGTCTGCTTAGTGACCGTTCAGTAGGATGCAGCCCTTTGCCTGGGTCCGCCCCTCCTTGACGCCCTTCTTATGGGCCATCCTCGAGTTACAACCGTTTGCTTAGTGACTGTTCAGGGCGATGCAGCCCTTCCTCAGCCTGGTTTCCTCCCTTGACTCTCTTCTTAGAGGCGGTCCTCGACTTACAGTGATCCGCTTAGTGACCATTCAATGCAATGCAGCCCTTCCTTGGGCTGGGTGCCTGGACTGCCTTACAGTTTTTTTCAGAGCCATGTAAAACTTGGAACAGTCACTAAGCGAACCGTTGTTAGGCAGTTCTCGACTTATAACGGTTCGCTGAGTGACCGAAGTTACAAGGGCACTTGAAAAAGTGATGTAGGTCCGTTTTTCACACTTAACGACCATTGCAGCCTCCCCGCGGTCACGTGACCAAAATTGAGATGCTCGTCAACCGGTCCACACTGATGGCCGTTGTAGACTGCTTTTGCGACCTTCTGACCGGCAAAGTCAGTGCGGGGGAAGCCAGATTCACTTAACAACCGGGTTACTAACTGAACAACCGTGGTGGTCCACTTAACAACTGGGGCAAGAAAAGTCGTAAAATGGAGCAAAACTCACTTAACAACAACAATTTTTGGCCTCAACCGTGGCCTCAACGTCAGTAAGTAGATTAAGGTCTAAGAAGGTGTTTAAAAAATGACAAATGAAGGAAAGTCACTTTAATAGCAAAAGAGCTTTTCTTTTTCTTTTTCTAATTTTTAAATACACATTAAAACATTGGACACAGTGTAACCATCCTGACATTATCTTTGCCATACATACTAAAATATAAGATAAGTATCATATATACCTTACTGCTTATATACATTTGGTCTATTCAGTATTTACATGTATAAAGACATCATTCTTTTATCCGTATTAATTTTAAATTTGTCTTACCCAATTTCGTTCTATTGTAATCACATACTTAACTTTAATTCTCCATTCTATAAATCCTAGTTACTTCTTGTTTTAGGTCCCTCCTTTCCGTTCCAACCATTGATAAAAATTTGTTCCGTAACTCGTAATATTGTGTCTCGCCTTTATTTTTCAATTCCAACGTCAATCTGTCCATTTCAGCGCAAATCAGAATTTTCTTGATCACTTTATCTTCTAGGGGGATTTCTCTGTTTTTCCAGTTTTGGGCAAAGACCATTCTTGCTGCTGTTATAATATGTATTATTAAGTAGATTATCCCTTTACTATATTTCTCATTTATAATTCCCAATAGGAATAATTCTGGTTTAAATTCTATTTTCTGTCCAGTTAACTCTACCAGCCATATTTGAATTTTCCGCCAATATTCCTTTGCTTTTTTACATGACCACCACATATGATAATACGAGCTTTTCCCAAAGATGGGAGGATGTAATATTTTTCCATTGAAAGAGGATCTCTGTATTCTAGGTAGTCCTTGACTTACGACCACAATTGAGCCCAACATTTCTGTTGCTAGGGGAGACATTTTGCTAAGTGAGTTTTGCTTCATTTATAATCTTTTCTGCCACGGTTGTTAAGTGAATCACTGCATTTGTTAAGTTAGGAACATGGTTGTTAAGTGAATCTGGCTCACCATTGATTTTGCTTGTCAGAAGGTCTCAAGTCGGCTCGCTTGACCCCGGGACATTGCGACCGTCATAAATATGAGTCAGTTGCAAACATCCGAATTTTGATCACCTGACCGTGGGGATGGTGCAAAGGTCATTAACTGAAAAAACGGTCATAAGTCACTTCTTTCAGTGCCGTTGCAACTTTATACGGTCACTAAATAACCATTGTAAGTGAGGACTTCCTGTAATAGTATTTTGGATTCATTCCTTTGCTTGATGCCCAACTTGACCCTTTCTTCTTTTTCTTCTTGTGCCATATCCATCATTGGACGTTGGTGATCAGGTTGGCAATCCTGTTTTTGTCAATAGCCGCACAAAAAAGTGCTGCTGAGTTTTGTCCAAACCAGTCCCTTAGGTTTTGAAGCCATGATGTTGTTCTTCTGCCTGGACCTCCTTTGCCTTCAATCTTTCCCTGGAGGATTAAGTGAAGGATGCCGTATTTTTCCGAGTGTCGCATCACATGTCATCACAACTTGACTCTTTGCAAAAAAATAAAAAAGATGATGCCAAAAAACCCAGCATATTTCTAGTTAGGGTTGCAAACTGCTGAACTTTGAAGTCCATCACTCATAGGCAAAAAGTCTATGTTTGTTTTTTAAAGCAGGAGATGACATTGAATCAGACTTGTATTACGGTTATGACATTTGGCTTGACATTTTTAAAAATTGGAAGAAATAATTTAGCAATTGACTTTATGACCCATTCTGATACTTTAAACTGCCTGAGTAATAATCTTTTAGAAAAAACAATACATGATTATTTTCCCCCTCTACTTCTGAGCCATATAGATTTTATCAGTTGTGGTTATTCAGTGGGCTGATATAATCGTGGAAACTGGTAAGCTAGAATTTACACAATACTTAAAATTCCCAGGGCAAAGGTCAGATTCACAAAACAGTCCCAATAAAACTGCAGCAAGGTTCACAGTTCCAGTTTCCAGATTCTGCAGCTCTCTGAGTGAGTCATTGTTAAGGGTGTGTGTGAAACAGTACAAGTATTTACACTAGCAAAATGGTTCTGTTAACTTTTGAAGGGCTAGCGCCCTGCTAAGTTTGTAGTAACAGTTTTTATTTTAAAAAATTTGATTAGGGAGGTAAAAACTGTTGCAAGCAGTCTGAGCTTTGCAAATGTGTCCTTTAAAAGATTCCACAGCTGCAAGCAAGATTCCCCTTGGCTCCTGGTGCTTAAAAGCATGGAAAATGATGGAAAACCCCCGTCCGGTGTTTTCCTTGCAAGCAGCAGTAGGGCCATCTCTTCTTATCCAGAGAAGTTCCAAGAAACGGATCAATTTGCCAATTCTTTGGCCTTTGCTGTTGGTTGCCCTTTTGTGAAGACATCTTCAGATTCTGACACCACCCCCAGAAGAATTGTGAACTTAAGTGATTATTCAGGATGAAATCAACACCTTCAGGGACACAGCCATGTTGTTTCCTCAGCAACTGTGTGTAACCTAGCCTGCCATTGCCACTTTGTGAGATTTTTATTTTTCCACTTTGGCCTTTTGATTCCTTGGTGGTTTCCATCCAACCAGGTTCTACCCCAGTCAGCTTCGTTGGTTTACCTTGATCAGCTAAACTCTGCTACTTCCTCTCTAAACTGCTTTCATATCTTTGGTGCTGATGCCCTTTCCTATTGGTGTAAGAAGTGCATTTTCCTGTTATTCTCCTGAACCTGTTTGTTTTCTTCTTGGTAATTAAAACTTTAAAGCAGGCGTGTCCGATCTACGTCCCTGGACAGCTAGTTATGTGGCCCCACAAGGTGTAATAAAAGGGAAGTTTGTAAGGACTCAGTAGGCAAACAAAAATGCCAAACCCAGTCTGAACAATCGGCTATGTGATAAGCCAACCATATTATATATTTTGTATGCGGCCCAAGACAATACTTCTTCAAACAACGCAACCCAGGCAAGCCAAGAGTTTGGACACCCATGCTTTAAAGTGAGTCAGCTTTAATTACGCAAAAACATGTGCACAAGGAGCATAGTTCCAGTTAGCAATTTTTTATAGCCAGCGAGAAAATAGTTGGGCTTTTTTTTCCCCTGGAGAAAAAAGGTTTGAGATTCATATGTAGGTGGCTGTATTGTAGCCATTGCATCTGTGCCACAGATCCTGAACCACAGTAGTTCAGGTGCAGTTTAAAATGGTTGATTTTAACCTTTAAAGCCCTTAGTTAGGCTTATTGATGTTATTGTCAGGACCATTTTCTCCCTCTCAGAATTGGCGCAACCAACTCGGTCAGGTTGGGAAAAACTGCTGGTGGTTTTTCATTTTAAGGCGAGGAAGGCAACCGGTGGTGCCGAATAGCAGCACCAACTTTCTGATTTGGCCCCCCAGTGAAAATCAGATGTGATCCCAGTTTGTTTCCCAGGAAAAATTGAAAATGCAGCAAACATCATTCGTGACATGCATTGTAGAGATTATATATTAAAGGCTGCTGGATTACAGTGCCTGGGGTGGAGGTTTTGGCTATGTTTTGATCATATTATATCATTTTTGTATTGGGAACCATCAAGAATCCTCTGGGATTGCAGCACAATATAAATATAAATATAAATAAACAAGGATTGTAATATGGATTCTTCATATTGGCATAGTTTGTTTGGTCCAGAACCAAATATTCAAGTAAAACTTCTCTTTTGTTTCTGGTGTATGCCGCTTGCATTCTACTGTACCATTGTGCAGATCCTTATCAA
Organism: Diadophis punctatus similis; assembly: GCA_023053685.1. Taxonomy (NCBI): domain Eukaryota; kingdom Metazoa; phylum Chordata; class Lepidosauria; order Squamata; family Dipsadidae; genus Diadophis; species Diadophis punctatus. Next base: position 1,548,765 of record JALIGW010000068.1, read on the forward strand.
TAATTCTATTCCCTTGTTCTAATATCCCATTGTGGTGTTTTTTTTAAAAAAAAACTTTAATGCCAGGTAGACAAACTCTTTTGAGGTCGGTAAAATGAGGACCCAGATTGTTGGGGGCAATATGCTGAACTCTGTAAACCGCTTAGAGAGGGCTGTAAAGCACTATGAAGCGGTATATAAGTAAAGTGCTATTGCTAGTGCTATTACTAAAATGTTAAGCTATTCAAAAAGACTAGCTCAATATCAGAATTGAGAAATAATTAAATTACTTATGAATGCATAAATCTTTGTAAAACATTAAGATTAAACATTAATCTTAATATTTAAGAATTTTTAAAAAGTAAGTCTTACAGAAATTGGTGAAGCAGAAATTTTAGTTGCCCGTTCTTTTCCATTGTTGTTAGCAAGTAATAAAAACGGTCATATTTGCATTTGACTTTTAAAACATTACTGTTCAATGTAACCTTTACTTAATTTCCCATATGGCTGAAAAACTTTGAAGCAGTTATGTGTAAGGGCAGTTTATCTGCCTTACCAAAAGAAGGGAGATGGATCCAATTCTGTGGAGAACAAGAAAAGAAGACATCGTTGTTATAGATTTGGCTTTATGATCGCATGGTGGTAGTCTTTGAAATCATAAGCTGCCAGTTAATTTATATTAAATTTGGGCCCTTGTAATTGCCAAGTTAACATAGTTTAGTGCCGTCATCCCTTAGACTTTGGTCTAACTCCAAGGCAAAATTTACTGACTTTTGTCCAAAGGTGGCCAGTAATAGAAGGATGATAGATTAGATAAGGTGTGAAGTATGTTGGGGAGAAATTGCTGGGAGAAATCAGTCCCATCAGGGAGGAGGTGGAGGTCGGAGACTTCATTAGAGAGGTGAAAAATCAAAAGCCAGTACAAAATTGAAACACAGCAGAAATGTGAGATTCGGGGAAAGCACGATAGGTGGTCTTCAAGGTACAAAGGATAATGACTGCTCCCAATGACAAAGGTCCCTCCCCCCCCAATACACACACACACTGAAAAGATGACCGACCGGTTTTCAAACACAGCCACACACTTGCAATCACATTTTGCGCAATTGACCACTCACTTTTCCAACTCTTTGTGACAGTTTTCGTTTGACAGTTTCCAGCATTTGCTTCAGGTATCCAGCAAACAAAAAACAAATAAAAACCTCCCATTGGAGAAAATTGATTTACTTAATGACCAGCTTAACAACGGCCGCAAATCATATCTGGTCACATGGTGCCTCGACTTACGACTGCAATTCTGGGCTTAATTCTGGTTGTATGTCAAGGACTATCCAGATAGAACTGAAATACAGAGTTCCCTTTTTTTTACAGGCAGTCCTCGACTTGTGACCACAACTGAGCCCAAAATTTTATGTTGCTAAGCAAGACAGTAGTTAAGTGAGTGTTGCCCCATTTCCCAAACTTTCTTGCCACAGTTGCTAAGCAAATCACTGCAGTTGTTCAAGAAGGACCACAGTTGTTAAGTGAATCTGGCTTCCCCGTGGACTTTGCTTGTCAGAAGGTCACAAAAGGGGATCACGTGACCCTGGGACACTGCGTCCGTCATAAATACGAGGCAGTTGCCAAGCATCTGAATTTGGATCACGTGACCATGGGGCTGCTGCAATGGTCGGAAGTGTGAGAAACGGTCATAAGCTATTTTTTTCAGTGACCTTGTAACTTGGAAGGGTCACTAAGCGATTGGTTTTAAGTCGAGGGTGACCTATAATTAAGATCTGGTGTGGTAAGACTTTTGAAATGGAGAATGGGCAAGTTCTCTCGGTCTCCTGCATCTCCTTAAAATGCCATTATTTCCCTCTCGTTTTCTTTTTGTGGAAAAGTAGCCATTGATGGCATCTGCAGTTAGGGAGTCTTTCAAACACGATTTCCAAGTGAGTGTGAGACCTGCAGAATAAAAAAAGAAAACTTTTTAAAAATAGCTATTACCGGTACCTTTCTATTCCAAGGATTTTCCACTCGAGCTGTGGCTACAACATAACTACTAGTACTTACAAACATACTGCTGTATAGTTTTAACATAAAGCAGTTGTTAAGTGCTAGGAAAAAAAATGGGTTTGGAAATTGATTTTATTTAAACAGGATTCTCTTCCAGAATATGACAATTCCCCCTCCTTGCCCCTCCCTTCTTCCCTTTTCCTTAGCTATTGTGTAGTTTGAAAGGGTGGTAGGGTAACAGTTTCAAGCGAAAAAGGCAGAACCTAGCCACAAGTAATGTTTAAACAAAAATAAGATTGTATGTGGACATATTTAGATTTTGAATTTATACTGTAAACATTGGCGAATTGGATTTAAAATTAGAGCTGTAGAGATCTGTGAAGTTTTTTTCATTATGTTTCTTTCACAGTTTTTGCTGGAATCCTTCCCAGAAAAATATTTGGTTTAGAAAGCTTTCCATGTGGCCACTGTTTTCTTTGAGAAAGTTCTCTGCTTGTACATGTGGCTGTGTATTTTCTTAGGAAACGCTTCTCTTGCAATGGTGTAATATATATATCCTCAGTTGTTATTAATAGCGGCTGCTGTTCAGAAAAGCTTTTTTGAGATTTATAGTAGTCATACAGTACAATTTCTTCCTTCTTGCTCCCCATTCATATCACCAACTTTACATGGAGTTCCTCTATTAAGGAAAACTATGTCTGGATTACTTCAGATGTATTGATTTTTTTAATATGTATTTAAATGCTTTTATGAAGATAACCTTTGGTTCTAAAGTTAGCTTGCATGTAACTTTAAAAGGTGTAAAATAATAAAATTAGGTTTTTTTATCTGTAAGCGTGTGTTGTTGATTCTTCTAAAAGCCATCTCTGCTATATACAGCATAACTGTTCAAGCAGTTTTAGTAATGCCTGTTGAAAAATGTACTTTTCTATCGTTTGCTTAACTTGAGGAAAACTGTTTTTTCTTTCTTTAAGTGGTTTTACTCTTCTAAGTTGAAGTCTATCCAAACCACTTCTACCCTTCCTCCTTTCGTATTGCATGTGTGTGATTGAGAAGAAATGAAAAGAAAAGGGGCAAAGGAAGTGAAAAAAATTCACCTTCCCTTCTGTCTTTCCTTATGTCTTTCTTACATTTAAGAATTTAGTAGGAGTCTTGGTGGGCTAAGAGATCATGGTTAATCATATCATATATGCACCTAATAAATTACATAATTACTTTTATATTAATTCACCTATTGAGTGTACGAGATTTAAGATTGGGAGAAATGAATGAAACCAAATGCCTTTGAAAACTGCTAGAATACTGTTAAAGGACTTTTCTTATAATGGATTTTCTTTTTACGTTGTAGAATTCTGAGCAACAATAAGATATCTGGCTTGAAGAACGGGTCCTTTGCTGGACTAAGCCTTCTGGAACGATTGTAAGTTTTTACAATTACATGGCTTAGTATTCTTAAAGTTAAAATCCTCCTGCCTTTAAATGCATTTAATTAAACTTGTTCAAACAGAATATTCCAGCAGAAGTACTTAAATAACCAGGGTTCCTACCAGGCATATTTTATAGCATGCAATTAATTGCTTCAGAAGGTGTTGCCCCTCCCCCCCAAAAAAACAGTTTGGGTGAATATTTCCAAAGATGGTCCTTAAAGCATGTTATCCAATGCATGTGTAGTTATAAATAAACCATAGAGATCTACAGCAGTAAGAGAAAAATGGTGAACCCTTTAGAACTATCTGCTGTCCTGTGATCTACCATTTGATCTGAGTTGGATCTAAGATTTTGGATCTTAGATTTTGGTTAAACAGACCGAACCAAAAACTGTTCTGCTAGGTTGATGGAAACAAATAATGCTCCAATAATTAAGAGCGATCTCTCTGGGAAAGGAAAGGGATGGTTGGTCTAGTCAGACAGATCGTGTACATGTGTAGAAAGTGCAGCTTGCAATATGCAGTTTGCAAATTTGGAAAGTTGCAAGACAACTCTTACATCATCCGATGTCAGTGTTCATGAGACGCCTTGCAGGAGAACAACAAACAAAACTGGTATTAAAGGAAGCCATTGGTCAGGCAACCAGTGGCTTCCCGAGTGCACATTTCCACTCATCTCGTTTTTGCAAAAGGCTACCTGGTTATTGGAACAGTGTTCTGTGGACAATTGAAGTGGAAATGGAACTTTCTGGCATTAATAAGAAACATTGTTTGCAGAAATCAAAACTCTTGATAACAAGGAGAGGAATTTGGCAGCTGCTTTGTCGCCTTTGGGCCTGGATGGAGTGGAGGGTCAGAAATGGTATAGCGGATTCTGGATTGTTTTACCAAGTTTCCCTGGGATTTTCTAATCAAAGGCTACCTTTATGACTGGAACCGTTAATTAAATTTCTAGGTGGAATCACTTGGCCAAACTCAGACGTGGGCTCCTTATCTGGAGTGGCAATCAGTGGTGAAATTTGGCAATCAGTGGTGAAATTCAGCACATTAATATGGTGGAATGTTTTGAATAAAGCACTGTATTAGCCTAAAAAATTATCCATCACTTATCATGACTTTCTCTAATAACATTTATGATCCTTGAATGCTGTTTTTTCCTGCTTATTCAACAAGTCAAAAACGCTATAAATGTTTCTATTCTTTCTGCTTTTAAGAGAAATGCCAAAGTTAACTTTTGTTTTTTGTTTTTTCATTTTACATTCCTAGCAATTAGACCACATAAGTAATCATTAAAATAATAGGCGGAAGCAAAGTATTATGTAATTAAAGACTGATTGTGCTTTAAGGAAAGGAATCAGAATGCATATTTTTTAAAAAAAATTTTTTGCTGTATGCTGAACATTTAGTGTGTTTTTTCCTGGCTGAATAAATGAATAAAGTGTCTACTCTACAGCCTTTTGGCTGTTACACAGTATAGTGATTTTGCCATTCAGTTTTCTCCCTAAAGTTGTTCCGGGTTATAGCTAATTGCTATACTTGTACCTTTGTAGGTATCTCCCTTTGTGCCTATCTACCAAATTTTCTTTGTTCAGTAGTTCAGTAGCTTTGTGTTGCATAGCTTTATACTGCATTATATGATTGGGTCAACTTGAGAGTTGCACTCATTTGTGGCTGCTATTCAGAGAGTAAAATCCAAGGGAGATCTTTTTGCATGCAAGATATATTCACTGCCAAGAGTGATATCCCTATCTTTGAAAGCGTGTGGTAAGGATTCAATCATTTCCTAATTTGCTTGAGCTCAAATACAACATTTTTTCATTAGAATTGCAAGAACATGTGCCAGTAAATAACTTAGTTCTGATTTGTGACTCAGATAAGGGACAAATTTTTAACATAGGTTAAGGTTAGCTGCTTAAAGCTGTGGTTGATGAACATCAGTGTGGCCTCTTGCAAATGTTAGTTATCCTGATTATCACCTCACACCTAGCAACTCTGCATATTGACAGCTTTCCATTAATTAGTCAACTGAATGCATGCTGTTTGGCTTCATAGTTTGCTCAAGTGAGAATTGATTGTAATCTATTTCAGGAACTGCGCTAATTAATGCAAGTCTTTAGTGATACAATGATGCGCTTTTATAGAATTTTATGTGCAGTACTATTGTATAATTAATTCAGATAATTGTTTGATAATCTAGAGGGATTAGCATCTAATCTCACTATAGGAGCACTTTGTGATTAAAAAGATAACTTTGAACAGAGATCCATGACTCTTTCCCACTCGCGTCCCACATACAGGAAGGTCCAGAGGAGCTTATTTTCTTTCAGGGGTCAGGATCCACAGGCAGCTGTGTTTTGGAATGCACTTCAGTTAACAACACAGTTGTCTCTGTGCTATTATTTTGCTGCAATTCGGAGCTCAGGTCCCTTACAATAAAGGTTTCCCATAACAATTTCAAACTCGATAGCTAAGCCTTGCTCACGATCGTATCCAGAAGGTTGGTCACTGGAGGATAAGAGGGAACTGCAAGAGATCCTCAACCATTTGGTGATCACCCCAATCCTATACCTGATAGGGTACCGCTGTGATGTTTTAAAATTTGATTTTGAATGAACTAATCACACACATCGTAATTATGCAATTTCTCAGTTTTTCTGATGTCAGTCAAATATGACCCTATTGAGATTTGAGGAGAAAAGGGATAGCCGTGTAGATTCATAAGGGTTAGGGGACCACGCAGCATCTAGAAACCGTTTGAACTGCAGAAATTGATCGTATGTGTATTCTATAGGTCCTTTTGAACTATATAATATTTTCAAGATAAGAACAAAAAAGAATTATTCCATATTTGAGGTTTAAATGTTGCATTCAGTGTTTTACTCAAGGGCTGTGCCTTTGTCCCCTGATATTGTTACCCTGTCACTTTTATTGTTACCCTGTCACTGCTTCCTGTTTGTTAGGAAGCAGCTTCACCTGCTACTTCCTAACAGACAGGAAGCAGCAGGTGAAGCTAAGCAGAATCACATCAGATACCTGTACAATTAGCACAGGGGTCCCCCAAGACTGTGTGCTCCCTCCTCTTCTCTCTCTATACCAATGACTGCATCTCCAATGATCCATCTGTTAAACTACTGAAGTTCACAGATGACACAACAGTGATTGTCTCATTTGAGACAATGATGAATCCGCATACAGACGGGAGGTTGAACAACCAACCTTGTGGTGCAACTGGAACAATCTGGCCCTGAATGCACTCAAAACCGTAGAAATGGTGGTAGACTTTAGGAGAAACCCTCTCATATTTCTTACAATACCAGGCAACACAGTATCAACAGTAGAGACCTTCAAATTTCTAGGTTCTACCATATTGCAAGATTTAAAATGGACACCTAACATCAAAAATGTCATCAAAAAAGACAACAAAGAATGTTCTTTCTGCGCCAACTCAGAAAGCTCAAACTGCCCAAGGAGCTGCTGATTCAGTTCTACAGAGGAATTATTGAGTCTGTCATCTGCACCTCTATAACTGTCTGGTTCGGTTCTGCAACCCAGAAAGACAGACACAGACTTCAGAGGATAATCAGAACTGCAGAAAAAACAATTGCTACCAACCTGCCTTCCATTGAGGACCTGTATACTGCACGAGTCAAAAAGAGGGCCGTGAAAATATTTACTGACCCCTCGCATCCTGGACATAAATTATTTCAACTCCTAACCTCAAAACGACGCTATAGAGCACTGCACACCAAGACAACTAGACACAAGGACAGTTTTTTCCCAAATGCCATCACTCTGCTAAACAAATAATTCCCTCACCACTGTCAAACTATTCACTAGGCTGCATTACTATTACTATTAGTCTTCTCATCATTCCTATCACCCATCTCCTCCCACTTATGACTGTATGACTATAACTCTGTTGCTTGTATCCTTACGATTTATATTGACTGGTTCCTAATGTGATTTGATTGCTTATTTGTACCCTATGACTATCATTAAGTGTTGTACCTTATGATTCTTGACAAATGTATCTTTTCTTTTATGTACACTGAGAGCATATGCACCAAGACAAATTCCTTGTGTGTCCAATCACACTTGGCCAATAAAGTATTCTATTCTATTCTATTCTATTCTATTCTATTCTATTCTATTCTATTCTATTCTATTCTATTCTATTCTATTCTATTCTATTCTATTCTGATTGCATTTTAACTAAGAAGATAAATGAAACCCTGGACTGTCAGAATCCCCCTCCATGTGGGAAGTTTCTCTGTAAAGAGGAATTGTACTTTTTCCTGGTTTAATCTGCATGTATCTTTTAGAGTCATCTTAATTATAAATGTGATAGAGCAGGTGCCAATGAGTAAGCTAGATAAAAAGGTGTTCCATTATTTAGACTTTATATAGACATATCAAGTCCCAACTGATTTTGTGGTGAAGCAGTCACAAGGTTATAATATTTCTGCTATAATATTCCTGCTAATTTCTGCAAGGTTATAACTATTCTGCATTGCCTTTTTTTCTTGAAACAGGGATCTCAAGAACAATCTCATTAGTGTGATAGATCCAGGAGCTTTTCTAGGACTTACATCCCTGAAAAGATTGTAAGTATTGACCTTATTATAACTTGGATATAAATGAAATGTTGCAATAGAAAGGTTGGGGTAGCTGTAATCCACAAGCACAACTTGTAATGTCTAGTTAGCTTCACTTAAGCTGAAATAAATTTTCTGTTTTAGAATATTGTGTATAATCTTCATTCAACTCCCCACTCGCGAATCCCTATTCCTGAAATGCATAGACCAGATTTCTCTTCTCCAAGATACTCTATAGATTTATTTTTATTTTTAATCTTTGCATATACTGTCCACAGCAGTGGGGATTTTTTTTAAATGCCACTGTTCAACTACCAGAGTGTCACTTTGCTGTTGTTGTAAATATGTTAAAGCGCGATTGTGTAGGTTAAAAATGAATTTTGAATTCTTTTGTAGTTTGTGTCTGTGTGTATTCCCTGAATTCTGATCGTTTTTCTGATGGCTCCCCCAGGGTAAAAGGGTTTAGAAAAGCTGAGGTTGACACATTTTTAAGACAAGTTTCAACTCTGTATATACTTAATGGAGAATAAACTCAGCTGGCACGTAGGATTTCCTGTAAATATGATTTCTTCAATGTCAATATATTCACCGGATTTTTCCATTTCAGTAGAATTAGTCTGAGAACGTTCCTTGAGTTGATGCTTTACTTCTGGTGGCTGAATCGCCTTATGGTCCTGTGTGATCCTAACTTTCTTTAGTGTGTTGTCTAATACTCTGCCTGAGGGGCATCTTGTTTTGGTTCTCCGGTGTCTGTAATGACCAACAACCTCCTGCCCTAGAACTCATGTTGCCGTGCAGAGAGGATGGTGGGAAAGGGGTGAGAAGAGCAGGAAATGAGGTCACAGGAAGCTGAATTTACTGAATCTTGGCTGCTTAACTGATCTACTGCCCAAGAGGGGGCCGGGGTTGGACTAGAAGACCTCCGAGGTCCCTTCCAACCCTCTACGTTCTAGGATAATTTTGTTTTTGTTTTTAAAAAATAATTTTTATTGAAGTATAAACATTAAAAAAGACAAACAAACATTGAACAAAACATTATATGTACTTATACGTACATATATACATGCAACCCTTTTACGGTAAACATCTTCACATTATCTTTTTACTTATATATATCTGTACAACTATATATAACTATATATATGATATTTTTCTTATAATTTTTATCTAGTTATAAATTAATAAGTAAATGCATACATTTATAGTAGTTAAACTTATCTATTCCTCTATAAATTTATAAATTATATATCAGTCTAAACATTTCTATTTGTTTTTCCTTTTCTCCTTTCCAGCCAATTATAAAAAGAATTCCAAATTTCAAAAAATTCCGAATTTTCTTTCTGGTTTAACTCCATTGTTAATTTGTCTAATTCTGCACATTCTAAAATTTTTCCAATTATTACGTTTTCGGTCGGTACATCACCCTGCTTCCAATATTGTGCTAAACATATTCTCGCCACTGTCAATATATGAATTGTAATGTACCAGTATTTATTTTTTATGGTTCGTTCTAACATCCCTAATAAAAAAATTTCCGGTTTAATGTTTATTTTTTGGGTAGTTATTTCTTCAAGCCAATTATGAATTTTTTGCCAAAAATTTTTAACTAGGATAATTTTGATTAATTGATAATTTTTGATAAAAGTTATCTATTGCATATGCAGCAGTTTTTCGTATCTTTTCCCTCTTTTAACAGAGATTTAACAAATAACCAGATAGGATGCCTGAATGCAGAGATTTTTAAAGGATTGACAAACCTCATTAGACTGTAAGTGTTATTTTTGATGTATTCGTTACTAAAAGGCCCTAAATGCTTAAAGCAAAATGTCCGTTAAATAAAAAAGGGTCTGTGTGTGTGTGTTGATGAGGAAGCTGCCTGGCTATTTTCTTTCTGGTTGGAGGCTGGAGGGAAAAGAGGTAGACCACAGAACATCCTTTTGAAAAGTGGCTTTCCAATGTTTTCCCTCCATAACTACAGGTACCTCTCCACTTACAACAGTTGTGTAACTTCGACGGAAGTTACAATGACACTGAAAAAAATGACTTGCCACCATTTTTCACACTTAACGACCATTGCAGCATCCCACGGTCACATGAGCAAAATTCGGACACTTGGCAACTGTCTCACATTTATGATGGTGGTTGGAGGTCACATGATCCCCTTTTGCGTCCTTCTGACAAGCAAAGTCAATGGGGAAGCCAGATTCACTTAACGACCATGTTACTAACTTAACAACTGCGGTGATTCATTTAACAGCTTTGGCAAGAAAAGTTGGAAAACGGGACAGAACTCAATTAGCATCTGTCTCACTTAGCAACAGAAATGTTGGGCTCAATTGTGATTGTAAGTCGAGGACTACCTGTACTGAAGTAGGAATTTTTTATTCCTTTTTTTTTTAAATTAACTCTCAAATTCTTCATACTCTGCACCTGGCGGCTCTTTCTAAAGGTCTTGTTACCTGCATTGCAGTTCTTGGTCTCCCTTCCCATGTTTTTTCTATGAATTAGTACTTTCGGTTTGTATGCCGTTTCTTAAGCTCCTATTCAATCAAGCACCGAGTGATGTGTTCAGACATGCTGAGCTGCTGGGTTGACACAACCTGGTTACAGCTGTAGCACAAACTATGTAATCTAACTAACTCCTGTTAGGGACCGTGGAAAGTATATAAAGGTATCTTACATGGCTTTGAGCTTTTATTTAATCTATGCAGCATTTCTGGTGCTACAGTGCCTCCTGATATGCTTAGGGCTCTACAGGTTTTCCATAACAAACACTAGAGGAGTATAACTTTGGAAGTAGAACATATCAGTTGAGAGTGCTCGTTCTTAATGACCCCAAACACCATCATATAGATAGGCATTAATGAGCTTTGAAAGTCCCAAAATGGTCAAAATTGCTTTTAAAAAATCCCTCAGAGCCCAGACAGGACTGATTCTAAGCCCCATATATTCTTGGCCCCTGAAGGGAGAGAAATCAACATGAAATTCTAAAACGTAGCTAAGAGGTGATGTGACTGGAAGACTCTGGGTTGCAGCATTGCTGGTCCATGTGAAGATTTCTAAAATGTTTGTGTTTCCACATTTCCTAGAAATCTGTCAGGAAATTTATTTTCTTTGCTTGCCCAAGGAACCTTTGATCATCTAACTTCATTAAAAGCTCTGTAAGTACAAATGGATGAGTCATTTGCTGGAGATGTAATCTTAATTTTTCAGTTGATTTTGCAATCTCTTTGTTTACTAGGTTTCTTCATGATCCCAGGATTCTTAGATTGATTATAAACATGTATCATTTAATATTATTTTTAATTGTCATAACTTTATACTAATAAAGCAGTGGTACCTTTTTTTAAAGCTTGTTAAAAATTTAAGTTTAGAACTTAGTTTACGGTGAAGCTACAGCTCGATCCTGGCTATTTTAATTACTAAATTTCAATTATTTTAGGCTTAATTGTATTGCTTCTTTTTTAATTATTTCAGCGAATTCCAGACAGATTATCTGCTTTGTGATTGTAATATGCTATGGATGCAGCAGTGGCTACAAGAAAGAAATATAACCGTCCGTGACACCAGATGTGCCTATCCAAAATCCCTACAGGCTCAACCAATTCTGAGCATAAAGCAAGGGCTTTTGACCTGTGGTAAGAATGCTGCAACACAACCACCCTCCATTGAAAATGAATGTACTAAGTTTATCCACAGCATAAATCTTCCTCTTCTAATTTTCTTAACAATTGGATATTTGGTCATTGATTTTTATGATGCTGCTCAGCCATCATGAGTGGATTTAAAAAGAAAGAAAGAAAAGAAAAGCTGATTTTGAAGAAGTACCATATGTTTCGGAGTATAAGATGCACCTTAGTTTTAGGGGAGGAAAATACGGGGGAAAAACCTACCTACCAGGTATTCATCTGGCTAGCGTCCTTAGTCTGTTCAGCTTCAGTACATTATTTTATTCCCTGGTTAGGGCTGGAAAAAAACTTCTTCAGAGGAAGTAGCAATGAAAAAATCCTGCAAGCTGGGAAGATCGTTAGCACCTCATTAGGGCTAAAAAAAACTTTTTCCGGAGGGAGTAGCAATGAAAACAAGCCAGTAAGAGCCGGGAAGATTGTTAGCGCCTCGTTAGGGCTGGAAAAAAAAGCTTTGAAAAAGCTACAATCGGAGTATAAGACGCACCCAAATTTTCAGCCTCTTTTAAGGGGGGAAAAGGTGCGTCTTATACTCTGAAAAATACGGTAAGTATTCTTCAAAAAGTGAATGTTTTCTGTTGCCGAATCCCGTGGGCCTAACAAAACAATAGTAAAACATGTTTGTTTGTTTTTTTAAAAAATACTTCATAGGCTGTTTTTTTCTAACTAAACAACTGCAGTGATTAACTTAACAACTGTGGCAAGAAAGGTTATAAAATGGGGCAAAACTCGCTTTGCTAAGGAAAAATGTTTTCCTTAGCAACATACATTTTCGGCTCAATTGTGGTCGTAAATTGAGGACTACCTGTACTTTTTATATGTTGTATAGCTAAAAAAAGTTTTGTCTTCCCCCCCTCCCCCCCCCCGGGGGAAAACAGACCCTCCTCTGGAGCTGCCGTCTTTCTCCATGAGCCCGTCTCATCGGCAGCTGGTCTTTGAAGGAGACAGCCTGCCTTTCCAGTGCATGGTTTCCTACATCGATCAAGACATGCAGGTTCTTTGGTACCAGGACGGGAAGGTCGTTGAAACGGATGAATCCCAGGGGATTTTTGTGGAGAAGAACATGATTCATAACTGCTCTGTAATTGCAAGGTGAGAGGGAGAACCAGGCTGTGAGCTTCGCCTGTGTATTTTTCACCCTTTTATTACATGGGCACCGAGACAGGGATGCTGGGTCTGTTTATACAAGGGGATTTCTCACAGGACGTAATTGCTACTTAAAGAAACTCTAAATATTTCTCTGATACGCTGCGTAATTATCACCTCTTCTAAAATAATTTCCTGAATGTTTTTTTTAAAAAAGCAAAAGAACTGCTCATTCTTCCCGCAAAATTCTTCACTTCCGCTCTGTAGAAATCTACTCGCTCGCTGCATTGTCTAATTGTGACCGTTTCTTTAATCTCATTGGCGCAGCTTTTTCTAACATGAAAGTTCACTGTTGGTTTTTAAACAATAGCTTGGAGAAGGTGCTGGATGGAATGATATAGTTCTTTTGCATGGCAAGATCCTGCAACCTTGCCTGGCTAATTGTTAAGGCATATCTTACTTAATTTTGGATGTCTTAATATAGAACAGGGATGGGCAACCTATGGACTTCCACATGCTGGCTCAGGAATTCTGGGAGCTGAAGTCCACAGCTCGTAAAGGTGCCATAGTTGTCCACCCCGATGTAGAATAATTCATTGTTTCTTACCAGTAAAATAATTTCCGGGAATGATTTGATACAACGTTTAATGTGCTCTTGCTTGTTATCAACAAAGTGCCCTGACCATCTCAAATATTCAAGCTGGATCGACCGGAAATTGGGGGTGTCACGTGCACTCCAGGCGTGGGAATAATTCAAGGACTGTGGACATTGTGGTCCTGAACAGCTCTGCCCAGTACTGCCCACCAGAGAGGATTGTCAACAACAAAGGCGACTTCAGGTGGGTGATGATGGGTGTTGAGAGGCCAAGTTGGTAGCTTTTTAGCTTGAGCGTTACCCAGCCTTGTTCTCCTCCCACATAATAAACGGTGTCTTACTTAATCTGAACTGTGATAATTAAACAATAATGCAGAGCCAGTATCTTTATTTAGCAGGAAGCTGACACCAGTCCTTCCAGTTATGATAATGAGAATAAAATGGAGAATGCTCCAACATGCCCTTAAGCTCTTGTGGCAATCATTTTAAGAAGCCTTCCCAAATTACTAGAGTGGTAATGAGGTACACAAAGTGTCCTGATGTGATGATGATAGGGGGAAATGTCTGTGGAGATTCCTACAGTGGAAACATTTTGGGAATATGATAGGTTTGTCAATGGTTGTATCTTAAGAAATACGAATTGCTGTTGTTCTCTTCACTTCTCCTCATTCTGACTTTTTTGCTGCTGGCCACTGTAACCCCCACCTTCCCTCTGGAAAGGCCAGCTATTACACTTAAGCACCCTCTGTGTAAGATAGCTCCTTTTATAAACTTCATGTCTCTGGCATTCTGTAGGCATGGAGAACCTGTAGAAAACAATCCTAGCCATGTCTTTTGTTTCGTTTTTGAACATATTTCCCCATGTCAGTAGAAGTGGTGGTAATACCGAATCTTTCCATTTTCTTTCCATTAATCTCACCCCCAATAATAATAATCTTACACGACTCTTTTCTAACTGTGTATCCATCAAAACTTTAATGAAAAGTTCTGGCTTCAGTTCAGTATTAATCTTTAAAATCCTCTGCTTTGTTGTATGTATTTGAATCTTTTTTTTTTTTTTTGCTTGTTTACATGTCCGCCAAGCGCGATTTAAAAAAAAAATCCATCCTTGCCACTGGATGGATTTATTCACTCTACATAATTTATTTGGCCTGACTTCACATTCTTTAAGTAACAGCTTACTGCGTAGAGCTGTGTTTCTCAACCTTGGTACCTTTAAGAAGAGTGGACTTCAACTCCCAGAATTCCCAAGCCAGCATAGAAATTCCCAAGCTATGCTGGCTTGGGAATTCTGGGAGTTGAAGTCCATCCAAGGTTGAAAAACATTGTAGAGGAATAGGACAAAAAGTTTCCAGGAATCTGCTTTGTTTCAAGAAAACACTACAATTTTAAAAAATGATCAGGTGCTTTTTAATTATACCTAAAATAATGTTTTTCTTTAAAAGGTTTTATTAATGTAATAATAGTCTTGCTCAGCTAGACAGTGTTACCATTATTTGTGCTCACAATACCTTCCTGTGTTCCAAAAATTAGATAGTTGTCTCTAATCAGAGCTGAATCATCCCTCCCTCCCCTCAAGCCAAACCTGTGCAAGATTGACAACTCTTTTGCTAGTTGTTACACTTGCTGTACCAAAGAATCCCATTTTCTCAGTCTGTAACTCTTGTTTCACACTCTGCCTTTCCCCGGTGCCTCCATCTTATTCCTCAACTTTTTGGCTAACTGCCACTTTTCCCATTTCAAAACTTGGAGCTCTTCATGAAATTTCACTCACGCTTCCCCTGCCTCTAACTCGGCTCTTAAAATAACTAAAATCAGGGGCTCAAAGCCTTATTTTTATGTATAGAAAAACTGGCTTCTGCTGTCGGAAAATGTTAGCAATTTGTGGAGAAGCAGCAAATGGGAGAAATATGAGGTCCTTGGTCTGCTCTCTGAAGCGTGGTTGTTTTCTTACAGATGTTCCATTATGAAGATTCTCAGTCATTTGTCTGAGTCAGTCAGTCATTCAGGTGGAGTTTTTTGGATTTTTTCTTTTTTGGTTTGAAATGTTTGGCTGCTTATCCAAGGATAAACTTCAACCCAGACCAAAGAAGCTACTTGGGTAAGCAGCGAAACGTTTCAAACCAAAAAAAGAAAAATCCAGTTGCCACGACTCAGCTTCTAGATTAGCCAAACTAGGTAACATCATCCAGGCTAGTCTGAGAGGAATATGCACCCTGGGTTGGGTTGAGCCTAACCTTTACTGGAGAATAAGTGTACATATGTATTTGTTTGATTTTAATCCTCCCTGATGAGTTACTCGAGGCAAACATACCTAATACTCCTTCCTCCTTTTATTTTCTCAACAACAACAACCTTGTGAAGTGAGGTGGCCTGAGAGAGAGTGACTGGTCCAAAATCTCACCCAGCGGGGTTTTCACGGGACTAGAACTCACGGTCTCCTGGTTTCTAAGCCAACACCTTAATCACTATATTCCTTTGGGAACATGCATGTAACTATGTCACTACCGGTATCTCTTGCTTTGCCAGATTGGTATCTTGAGAAGAAGCTTAAAACAATAATAATGCTCAGAAGCTAAAATGCCACACTCTACGCAGAACTGAATTTTCTCTTGTTGTGCACTTTGTATTTCCCCTGTTTTCTTTTGCGGACGCTCCTCTTCTCATGTCACAAAGTAGGTCCTCTTTTGTCTTCCGATCTTCAGGTGGCCCAGAACTTTGGCAGGCCTGACTGCCTACCTGCTGTGCACTCGATACTCGGCTGGCAGCGGCATCTACCTGGGCAGCGCTCAGGACGAGAAGAGGGCGTGGCGGAGATGTGGTCGGGGAGGTCGCTGGGCCGAAGAGGATTACTCTCGTTGCCAGTACGCAAACGACGCCACTAGAGTCCTGTATATGTTTAATCAGGTTAGCACTAATCTTTTGTGAGATACTTCTAATGCTGATGTCTCTGAAATTTTGCATTTATAATTCAAAAGATCCAGGATCCCTATTGCTGTTTATATTATAGCAATAACAATCTGGATCCTCATTTTACTGACCTTGGAAGGCTGAGTCCACTTTGAGCCGGTCAGGATCGAACTGCTGGCAGTTAGCAGAGTCAGGCTGCAATCCTGCATTCTAACCTTAGGGAGTAGGGCGGCATAGAAGAATTCCCAAATAAATAAATAATAAATAAATAACCACTGCGCCACCACAGTTTAGATAGCAATAGCACTTAGACTTATATGCCGCTTCATAGTGCTTTACATCCCTCTCTAAGGGATGTTTACAGAGTCAGCCTCTTGCCCCCAACAATCTGGGTCCTCATTTTACCGACCTCGGAAGGACAGAAGGCTGAGTCAACCTTGAGCCGGTCAGGATCGAACTGCCGAATTATACCCAAGTCATCTTTTTGTCTATTTAAATAGAGAATTAATGAACATGAACACTTGCAGATCCTTGTGCTGTGTTTTTAACTGGTACTAGGTTTTTGCTAAAGAATTATTTTATGAAGTAGGAAATACATTTTGTCTGTCTGGTTGGTTCGTTCCTGAAGAATTCCTTATAACAGAAAAACTTCATATAAAAGATTAAAGCCGTCAGTTAAATCAGCTTACTTGCTTTTTATGCCTTACGCTTTATATAGTAAGATGTGCATTTGAAGATCAGGAAATCTTATTTGGTGTGCCACTAGTTTATTTAGCGGCTTTCTATCCTTCTCCTAAATCAGAATCTTCAGAGCATCTCACATTTATTCCCAATAAGTACCCCAAGATCAACACGCTTAAGCCCAAATAAATACAGGTGTCAGGAGCTACCATCTCGGAAGGATTCTTAAGTGGATGGTGAGAAGAAACTCCAAACAAAATAGAAGATGTTTGGTGTTGTCTTTAGGCATATTATTCAATTCCCAGTGAAGTTGGATTAAGGCAGCTTTATGGTGGCACGGGACTTGGAAAGGTTTCCTGAGTTTTACGGGAACAAAGCTGCTCTCTATGTACTGCAGAGTTTTGGTGAACTTGATGAAGCCTGTTCGTTTCAAGTCCATTTTTTAATTCCTTGAATGTACGTTATAAGCGCCTTTTTCCTGCACCTTTAATGCTTCATGCAGATGCCGCTGAACCTCACCAATGCTGTAGCCACCGCCCGACAGCTCTTGGCCTACACCGTAGAAGCAGCAAACTTTTCTGACAAAATGGATGTTATTTTTGTGGCTGAAATGATAGAGAAATTTGGACGGTTTGCGGAGAAGTACAAAGAGGTAATTAATTTTAATTCAGACCAAATAATCTTCGAGCCATATTTTCTTGTGAAAGGGCCTTCCTCCCATAACATGTAAAAAAGGCAGCCCTTAACAAATGCAGGCACATTGAAAGAGCCTTTGAAATTAAAAGCACCACATTTCCTTCTTAAAACACACATGCTGAAGATTGGTAGTGCTAGAATTCCACATTTATACACGTAGGCTTTAAGGTGATAATATGTATGACTGGATAGTTCATTGCAGTAAGATTAAAAAAAATTTTTTTTTGCTGTGATTAATGAAGTTACACAGGAACACTAGCTTGCTACTATTTTGACAATAGTTAACTATAAAAATAACACGAAAATCCAGGGGCAAGGCTTTTGGTGTAATTTAAAAGGGATAGTCTGTAATACATTTTAATCTGGCTCAGTGAAACTGTATTAAGGTCATTTTGCTGAGCTATAAAAATTAAGTCTACAGATTCTTGATTTAATGTTTAATACTTGTTAACACTAAAATAAGCAGTTTATATGGAAGCAAAAATAAAGGTGGGCGAATAGCTATAATTCCCCCCCCCCTTGAAATCTCTATTTTTAAATCTGTATGCCAGCTTCCTACCTTTATATTGCAATAGCACCCAGAGTTGCCACAGTGGTATTCTGTGCAATAAAAGTATGTAGTACAAAACATATATTCTTAGAAAATAGGAGCATGCTATGTTAGGAACTTGACTCGGGTTCTATTATTTTTCTAATGATACAAGATTATTTTTTTTCCTGATACATTGACCAGTCCTATAGAAGTTCTGGTCACTCCTTGGAATATGGCCTGGATAGTTGATATAATTGTTCTCAAGTTTTTTTGTTAAATACCAGAAGTGTACAGTCCATGGCACTCTGAGACCTTCAGATATTCTTGGCAAATTATATATTTTAATGTGATGGCAGATGACAATTGTTAAGTACATAACTGAGGAGTAATCACATTAACTGCTTTCTGAATTAAATTTGAAATTTCCATGTCGTTCTGGCTCCCTTCATTTAATTCTTTCAAAGGATAGATTCCCTCTATTTATACAAATCTGAAGTACATTAAAACGGAACAAAGCCAGCTGGAAGTCTAGTAGGACATTTTGATATTGAAGCATTTTGCAGTGCAGAAGCATTCACACTCGTTGCCGCTTGCATTGCCAGTTCAAACCAGGGAAATACTCAGGGCAATGTTTGCCAGACAGTTTTAAAGGCCAAAGGATACGGGCATAATTCTTGATAATAATAAAAAAAAATCCTGAACAACTTGTTTGTTCCACTTTGTCAATTAGCAGGAAGGGAAGAGCTGTTTGTCTCCAGGAGGAAATTAATTGCACCTCATGAAATTCAAATGAGGTCGAGGGGGGGAAAAGTGCACCACATAACTCAGTAGTTACAAGTCGCACTTCCCAGCCATGGTGCTTAAGCCCACAGCGCCTGGATAACTCCAGGCAACCAAGGATGGCTTAAATTTGCCGGCAGTCTTCAGTTTGAGAGCTCTCTCAGCTTGCTTGTTTTCTTGCAGACGTTTCATGACCCAAACTAGGTAACCTCATCAGTGCTAGGAAGGAGTGGGGCTTACTCTCTAGTGGCTTGCCCTGTCAATGTTGGTGGGGGTGGCTTGGGCCGTTTGCTGTTGGCTTCTTTGGCAGTTTCTGGAATGTAAACTGACAGCAAGCCACACTGCCTCCTAGCACTGATGATGTTCCCTAGTTGGGTCATGAGACATCTGCCAGAAAACAAGCAAGCTCAGTGAGCACCAAGGACCCCTCATGTCAACCCTGAGCTATAAATATTCTCCTTTATTGGTCTTCAATTTAGATTTAGTTTGGTACTGAAATGGGGAGTCTTGGTTTTCTGTACCACGAACCTTTTACTGCATAATAACTTGATGCAGGGGGCAGCCTTTTCCTGCACGGACTCCCTCCCCTTTAGAGCACGGGGGGCCCAATCCAGATTGTGCGGTGATCTTTCAAGCCTGTTGCCCTCCTGAGAGAAGTCACGTCTGCTCTTACCTGTCCCTCTTTCAGAAAAAGAACTGAGACACACCTATTCACCTAAGCAATGACAGGACCAGTCCAGCTACTTTTAACATGGCCTGCTGATTTCCTTGGGTTTCCTCTTTCCGATCATGCAGACAACTGAAAATAAAATCCTGGAAAAATCCACTGTTTTAAACATTGCTCGTTTGATTGGGCTTATTTTATTTAAACTCCCTTCCCCCTGGTTGACGGGTGGAGAAAACTTGGGCATTCCCAGAATAAGCAGTTTGCTCAAACATCAATGCTTCACACCTTATTCTTCTCTATGAATAAACAATCACAGGGGTTTATGGAACATTGAGGCTTTGATCCAGTCCCAGCATCCTGAAAAACCTCCTTCAGATTTGACTAAACTCTAACACATATTTGAAAATTTAGCTCCATAGCCTTAGAAGCAAGAGAACTGCCTTTTAACTTTTTCCCCATTGTTATCCCTTTTTTAATTAAAAAAAAAACCCAACACAGTCCGATTACCATAATTTCTATTTTTGCAAACACAAACTTTGTATTTATGTTATGCTTTTGAAAAAAAAAAGCCTACCTATGCATTTTTTTAGGAGTGCACCCAAAAGCTTTCTTCAGTTCAATATATTATTCAAATGGGCAATTATAACCAACCATTATTAAGAATTATGTTCCATTTGTTGGAAAATATTTCCTAATCTAAGGAAACAGTTAAGTACTGCTGAAGAATCGATTGAGTTTTGAGGGCTGGGGAAACCATGAGAACAAAACGTGGGTATAATAAACTGCTAAAGCTCTTGTCATTAAAAATGAAATCGCTGAGTTAAGGGATAAATGGAATATAAATGACATGACCAAGGGTTAAATTCAGACCCCCCCCCCCAAAAGGGAGGGTTTGTCCTTCCCAGTTTGTGAATTTGAATGAATGATAATACAAATAGAAAGTGAGGCTCAAGAAACAACATCCCGAGTTTCTTGGATGGAGAACGGGGGGAATGTCATGAATAAATCCGCTGTGCAAACTTATGCCAAAGCTGAGACTGGCACCTCTTCTGCTCTTCTCCTGCCAGCTAGGGGACGTGATGGTGGACATTGCTAGTAACATCATGCTGGCTGATGAACGCATCCTGTGGGTGGCCCAGAGAGAGGCCAAGGCCTGTACTAGAATTGCACAATGCTTACAAAGGATCGCAACCTACCGGCTAGCTAACGGGGCTCAGGTTTACTCCACGGTAAGGACTGACACTTTTTTTCCCCATTGGGACCCCTGAGGATCGAGTCAAAGCTGCGTTTTGCTTTCATTGAAATGTTTGAAAAGGGGTCAGAATTCTGCCTCTCGGCCTTGTAACACTTCTGAAAAGTAAGCTGAGAGGGGTGGGGGGACTGCATTTGGCCCGGGGGGGGGGGGAGAGAAACATTCAGAAATGGGACAGATCAAGGCAAGGCTGCACAGAGAAGTAATGCTTACTCTTCCAAGTTCAGTTCTTTGGAAGTTTTCTTTTTTTTTTAATTGAAAAGTTTTAACGGTACAAAGTACAAACATTTTTCTCCCCCCCTTCCCCCCTCCATCCTTCCCACCCCTCTTACCCTCCCCTCCACCCACCCACCCTGACTTCCCAGGTATAATTCGAAAACAAACATAAAACTAAAATATGCTAAAAAAAATATTGATTCTAACATTCTTCTAGTTCTTAACTCCTTATTACACAAAATTTTAACAGCAAAATCTAAAAATTATCCATTTATCATTAAGAAACTATTTTGGGTCTTCTTATTCTGATACTTTTTTTGAACATAATCAGTCCACCTATTCCATTCCAGTATATATCTTTCATTTGAATGATCCTTGAGATATGATGAAATTTTTGCCATTTCAGCCAGATGTGAAACTTTTAGTGTCCATTCTTCAATAGTAGGCATATCTAGTTCTTTGGAAGTTTTCTATTGTAACAATTTGGTGTGTTTGGGGGAGCCGATTTACCACTTTTGCAGCACACAGCACAGAATTTTGCTTTGTGTTGTTTCATTTCAACAGTATTCTCCAAATATTGCAGTGGAAGCTTACGTAATAAAGGGCTCTAGCTTTACTGGGATGACCTGCACTGTGTTCCAAAAGATGGCCGCGGCAGATCGCTCGGGCTTCTCTGACTATGGACGGAGAGATCCGGAGGGCACTCTGGACAAGCAGCTGGGCTTTAAATGCAACGTCTCCAATACACTGTCAAGCCTCGCACTTAAGGTGAATAAAAGCTAAGCGGCCGTATGCGCGTGGGTGCACGCGCTTGTATTTGTGTCCCAGGTGCCTTCAAGCATTGGAACATCTCCAACTAGAAGCAGGAAATGATCTTTGTCCATGAATAGATTGGGGAGAAGATTAGGCTGAAAACCAGCATGTTATTCATACTACCGTGTTTCCCCGAAATTAAGACCCTGTCTTATATTTTTTTGAACCCTGAAATAAGCGCTTGGCCTTGTTGCCATGCACTCAAAAGCCCGATTGGGCTTATTATCAGGGGAGGTCTTATTTTGGGGGAAACAGGGTATATGAATAGATCTCGTCGGCATTTTAAAACTAACTATGATTTTTAAGCCCAGGTCTGTATACATATACGCTCATCTACATACCTCCTGTACATGCATATATATGTCTATGAAAATAAAACAAATTGGACAATAAAATTACCCAAACAAGCCTTAAGAATTATAAACATCTCTTTACACAAATGTTGTAGCTGTTTTGAGCGGAAAGGAATCCATAACAATACGCTCGTGTTTAGATGGATAAATAATACCAACTACTGTGGCGTGGTCTGCCCAATCCTGACTGAGAAAACTGTTGGGTTGCCTTATACTCGTGGTCATAACTGGCACTTGCAAGCAGTGCCATCCCTTGGGATCGTAGGCTGAGTGGTAGCAGATGTGGCGGTTTATAAACCTGTGACGTATTTGTTGTGAGGGTGTGCTTCTGGATGTTAACAACCTAATCAATGAAACTTGGTTGGGAGGATGAGATGAACCTAATCAGTGGTATTGATCCAGGAAATTATAGCTCAGGGGTTCCCAAACTTGGCAACTTTAAGACCTGTGGACTTCAACTCCCAGAATTCTCCAGCCAGCATAGTTTGAAGACCTCTGGTCTATGGTTTTCGCCCATCGATAGCATCAAACCAAGCAAGCATGCGCTGGGCTCCTTCTGTGAAAAAGATGTGTATGGAGTCTCAATTGTGGCCCCTGTCCTTTAGAACAGCATCTCCCGGCTGGCTTTTGAAAAGACCTTGAAAATCTGGCCCTTCTCCTCGTCTTACTTTCATCCTTTGTTTTTTAAACCTGTGTCAGCCACACAGAGTCAAAGGGATCCTTTGTGCCTCATCAATTTTATGGAAAGCTTTTCTGGCCAGCCTCCGTTGCTGTTGAGGAAAAGCTCAGGAATGGACATATTCAAAGCAGAGATGGCCCATTCCAAGCACTGCGTTTATGCAGGTAGACCTCGACTTACGACTGCAATTGGGCCCAAAGTTCCCGTGGCTAAGCAAAACTTGTTAAGTGAGTTTTGTCCCATTTTAAGACTTTTCTTGCCACAGTTCTTAAGTGAATCACTGCAGCTGATAAGTTTGTAACTCGGTTGTTCAGTGAATCTGGCTTCCCCATTGACTTTGCTGGTGAGAAGGTGGCCGTCATAAATATGAGTCGGTTGCCAAGCGTGCAAATTTGTATTACGTGACCATGGGGGTGCCGCATTGGTTGCAAGTGTGAAAAATGGCAATTGCGCTTAGACTTCTATATTGCCCCATAGGGGTTTACAGTAGGGGTCCCCACTACAGGGCCTTGAGCCTTTCGGAAGGCGCGTGCTCCCCTCTCAGGCGAGCAGAAGGTAAGCCTGTGCACACGTGCTTTGTTTGCACTCAGCCGAATGGCTTGCCAGCTGCACACATGGAGCCATCCCAACCTCTCTTGCTGGTCTGCAAAGCTGAAAAAGTTGGGGAACTCTGGTTTAGAAACTCAGCCTCTTTCCCCCAACAGTCTGAGTCCTCGTTTTACCGAACTCGGAGGGACGGAAGGCTGAGTCAACCTTGAGCCGGTCAGGATCGAACTCCTGGCAGTCGGCAGAATTAGCCTACAATCCGGCATTCTAACCGCTGAGCCCCCAGGGCTCCTATCGAATTCCCTTATCCATTCATTCATTCATTCATTCATTCATTCATTCATTCATTCATTATACCACAGTAAACTTGAACCCTAATTTCAACTCCTGTCAGCTCATAGCTGTTATGGCCTCACACTATTAGCAATAGGGGAACGCAGAGCGGGATGGAGCCCATTAAATGGCTCGTATGATGTGTTGTCGCAGGAGTGGGGGGGTTATTTTATTTTATATAAGATTCTCTTTATTAGTTTTATTGTTTTTTATATGATGTTTTTATATTCTTGTAAGCCGCCTTGAGTTGCCATGTGCGAATGGGCGGCAATATAAATATAAATAAATAAATAGCACTTAGACTTCTGTGCCGCTCATTGATACCAACCTCGGAAGGACGAAAGGTTGAATCAACCTTGAGCCGGTCAGGATCGAACTGACAGTTGGCAGAATCAGCCTGCATGCTGCCTTCTAACCATCAGGGCTCCTGAAAAACGGTCATCGGTCACTTTTTTCCCCCCAGCGCCATCGTAACTTCCACTCAACGAGCCATCGTAACTCAAGGACTACCTGTACCCTGCATTAACGCTGCTTCCTTTTGCAGAACACGGTTGTGGAGGCTTCTATCCAGCTGCCCCCGGCCTTGTTTTCCCAGAGGCAGAAAAGAGAGATCCAGCCCACGGAAGACGCTCTCTACAGGCTTCAGCTGATCGCCTTCCGAAATGGGAAACTTTTCCCGTCGACGGGCAATTCCACCACTTTGACCGCCGATAGGAAACGCCTGACGGTGGTGACCCCGGTCATCCTCACCAAAGCAGGTTTGTTCCTTAACAGGCTCTCATTTTCAACCCCCCTCTTGTATCCCTTACTCAATTTCATTGAGGACCACATCAGGTTTGTCTTTGACCTTGGGGGGGGGGGGGGTGGCCAGCTCAACATCACTCGTGTCGGGGGCGCCTGTGGTGGCCCGAGCGCTCTGCCAGCTAAAACAGGCTCCCGAGCTCCGTTTTCAGCTGCCACGGCCTGCAAACCTCTTCCAGTGAAAAGGGCCATTCCGCGTGGCCCTCCCAAGCTCCCTTTTCACTGGCAGAGGGTTGCAGGAGACCGTGGCAGCCGAAAACAGAGCTCAGGAGCCCATTCTCACTGGCAGAAGCACCGCGGGCCGGTTCTTCGTTGTTTCCAGGGCGGGTCAGATCTCTGGTCCCTGGGCCTTGAGTTTGACACCTACTCTGCCTTCGTTCTGGAAATGCCATCGCTTTAATTTTAGCGTGTGGATAAAAATACCCCCCCTTTTTTTTCTTTTTCTTCATAACCAAACAAGATGGTGTAAGTCCACCCTATCAGGATGTCCCCATTAACGTGACCCTGAGGCGCATTGCGCACGGAACCGAAGCGGTGGCGGCTGAGTGGGACTTTGGTTTGCTGAACGGACAAGGCGGTTGGAAGTCAGACAGCTGCCGTATCCTTTTTTCCGATGAAAATGTCACCGCCATGCAGTGTTCCTCCCTCAGCAATTACGCAGTCCTGATGGTGGGTTCCTTGGTTTCTCTAAGGGGGGGGGGAGGGAACCCTGATAACGTTATCCAGGTAGAGGCCATGGTTGGGGGGTTAATATCAAGGTATCAGCCTGTGAGGATTAACTTTGCTCTGCCCTTTGCAGAGGATTGTGCCGCGTGGAGAGATGGTGTGGATTTTAAGAGTTGCAGGCTCAAACCTCTCTCATTTGTTCTTGCTGGAATGAAAGCCCACAGCCCAGGCTTCATACAGGTAGTCCTCGGCTTAACAACCGTTCGTTTAGTGACCATCCGAAGTTAAACAACACTTTAAAAAGTGACTTATGACCGTTTTCCACACTTAAGATCATTGCAGCATCCCTGTGGTCACGTAAACCCAAATTCAGACGCTTGGCAACTGGCAGGTACTTACGACGGTTGCAGTGTCCCTGGGGGCGGGCGGGGGGTCCCATGATCCCCCTTTGGTGACCTTCTGACAAGCAAAGTCAACGGGGAAGCCGGATTCCCTTCACAACCGGGTTGCTAACCTAACAGCCGTGGCGATTCCCTTAACAACTGCGGCAAGCAAAGTCGTAAAACGGGACAAGACTCACTTGGCTGTCTCACTTAACAACAGAAATGTTGGGCTCAGTCGTGGTTGTAACTCAAGGGCTACCTGTAATTTAAAAGAGCAACTTACAGGTATATAAGAGGCAGGTGAGGCTTCCAAGTTTTGCAATTGCAAATGTTCTGCTAAATAGGAAAGGATGAAGAAGATAAACAAGAAATCTGACAGAAAACATTATAAAAGAAAACTAGGGCTTTTTGTAGGAATTCCAAATATTTAAAAACACTTCCTGTGGTCTTTGGATCTACAAGATCATGGTCTCAAAACTTTAATTGGTATTCGATCTTTTTTTTTTTAAAAAAAAAGTATGACAACACTTAAATGTGCTATGAAGAAAAATTCCTTTTTTAATGGGGGGATTTTAGCTGTTTTAATAAGCTAATTGACATTATCTCAGCAGTACTTACTTCTTTGATTCATATAACGTGTAGCCCTTTTACGAATTGCTTTTAAAAAGCATGCAAAACGTTAGGCTTTGACTCTTTTAGACAAAAGCTCTTAGATTTATATAAACCTTTTAGATTTATATCCTCATTTGTACAAATCAGCAAAGTAATCTTCCTTCCAGTAATGGCTTTCACTTACCTTTGCTACCGGTTCAGAGATGTGCGCGCAGATCGTCCGTGATGACGACTGGGCGGGTGGGCGGAGCCTCCCGCCACCACAGCTACCGGTTCGTTCGAACTGGTAGCAACCCACCACTGGTTCATTCCTCCTATTCCCTAACCCTCTTGAAAAGTGGGTTGGGCTTAAAGAAAAGCCGGCCCACCATCACTTGGATTTTGAAAAAGAGCCGCCATAGGAGATTAGCACCCCAGGGATGCTGTTGGGTCTTTGTCATCTGCCTGTCCTTGTTTTGAGCCTTTCTGTTGCACCGTTCTTTCATCGCTCTACAAACGCATTTCATCCTGCTATGAGAAATGGGATTGCAACCATTCCTGTCCGTCAAGGCGATGTTCATTTATATCCAGCGCTGGTTTTGGGTCTAGAATTTTTATCTCAAATCGCAGTTCGCACGTTATGGATGTTACGATCTTCCTAATCCTGCCAGTAAGATGCTGATGGACCTCTTTGAATAAGGAGGCTACCAGACAGGTCCATCAGCATCTTCCTGGCAGGATTAGCCAGATTAGATAGATAGATTATAGAGATGGATGGATGGATGGACGGACGGACGGACGGATGCAGGATGGATGGATGGATGGATGGATGGATGGATGGATGGATGGATGGATAGATAGATAGTTAATGGATGGATGGATGGATGGATGGATGGATAGATAGATAGTTAATGGATGGATGGATGGATGGATGGATGGATGGATGGATGGATAGATAGATAGATAGATAATGTATATATGGATAGATAGATAGATAGATAGATAGATAGATAGATAGATAGATAGATAGATAATGGATGGATAGATAGATAGATAGATAGATAGATAGATAGATAGATAGATAGATAGATAGATGATTGATAGATAGATGATTGATAATGATTAGATAGACAGATGAGACAGACAGATAGATAGATGATAGACAGACAGACAGATAGATAGATAAATGGATGGATGGATAGAGAGAGAGATGGATGAATGGATAGATAGATAGATAGATGATAGATAGATAGATAGATAGATAGATAGATAGATAGATAGATAGATAGATAGATAGATAGATAGATAATGGAAGGATAGATAGATGATTGATAATGATTAGATAGACAGATGAGACAGACAGATAGATAGATGATAGACAGACAGACAGATAGATAGATAAATGGATGGATGGATAGAGAGAGAGATGGATGAATGGATAGATAGATAGATAGATAGATAGATAGATAGATAGATAGATAGATAGATAGATAGATAGATAATGGAAGGATAGATAGATGATGGATGGATAGATGATAGATGATTGATAATGATTAGATAGACAGATAGATAGATGATAGACAGACAGACAGACAGACAGACAGACAGAGATGCTAATGATGCTCTGTGCATTGTGATCCTCCCACCTTTGCTTAGGCTCTCCGCTCCCCCTTGCCGAAAGGGCGGAAGGGAAAGGGTGGGAGGAGCGATCTGCCTTATGAAATGTTGCCTCCAGTTGCTCGGCCTCCTTGCCTGGCCTAATGTTTCATTTGCAATCGTCCTTACGTGAGATGGAGACCCAGATTGGACTAACGTTATGAATTGTGTCATGTGTCTTGCCTGTCAGGATTTGACAGGGTCCACCCAGTCAGCTGACCTCCTGCACCCAGTTGTCTATGTGGCTGCTGTGATTCTGCTGACCTGCCTCTTGATGATCCAAATTAGCTACATATATCACCACAGGTAGCATAATTCTGATTGTATATTAATTCAGTTGGATTAAACCAGCAAATATTTGTGAGGGAGGGGTGCACTGGCACTAACAAAACATCTTGCTTCAAAGCACTAAAGTGCAGGTGGTCCTCAACTTACAGCAGTTCACTTAGTGACCGTTCAAAGATACAACGGCACTGAAAAAAATGACTTATGACCATTTTTCACACTTACGACCGTTGCGGCATCCCCGTGGTCACGTGATCAAAGTTCAGAGGCTTGGCAACTGACTCGTATTTATGACGGTTGCAGTGTCCCAGGATCGTGTGATCGTGTCAGATTTAACAAACTCTGGTACTGACTTAACGACTGCAGTGATTCGCTTAACAGCTGTGGCAAGAAAGGTCGTAAAAAGGCAACACTCGGCAAATCTCTCAGTTTGCAACATAAATTTTGGGCTCCATTGTGGTTGTAAGTCGAGGACTACCTGTAGCCAATCCTTCGCCGTCTTGGCTACCGACTTCTGTTGGGTTGCCAACACTTGAGACCGTGAAACAGATGCACAAGCCTTGTGGAAATACAGCTTTGAAGAAAGATTCTCCATTTGTGCTTCATGAAACATTTCTTTCTCACGCTTTGCATGGTTCTAATATTTAACCGAATCGGCCTGCCTCATCTACGTACGTGTGAAGATTAATACTGAAAATACAGCGCTTCAGATTGAATTGGCAGGAAGGCTGTAATGTTATATTGCTAAATTCAGGGTATTAAAGCATCAAAAGAATTCAGTAAAATGGCTCTGTCACGTAACGTGTTACACCATAAGCTCATAATCTATAATGCCAAAGTCTGCTCCAGATATACTTGTTAACATTTTCATTTATTTATTCATTCATTCATTTATTTCTCCTTACATTGGGACCCATTCTGACGCTTCAGGCGGAGATAGGGTTATTTCTGGGCTTTCATTATTTTGAAATATTTGTAATCTTGCTGGTACGTCTTTAAAAAAAGAGTTCTAACATTTGCTGCAGCTCTATAGAATGCTTGCAAAATTCATTCATTTAATCATTTGCTTTGTCGTGGTTTATTTCATTTTGGACTGATAACAGCATCCTAAATACAGAGGGGGAAATAAAACCCTTTGAAGTTGTGTAAATCCCTCCCCTTCCTCCCCATTTATAGATTGAGCAACTCTTAATTTATGATGTGGTTCCAAACATTTAGGCCAGTGGGGCTTGAGAAAGGTGTCAGTAAGAGATGAATAATATCAGAGAATTGTCTGCAAGAAACCAACTCACTGCTGAACTTCAGTTAAAGTCTGAAAAGTATTGGCATTGTTCTAGAACATTTACATAAATTAAGCAAGCGGGATGGTTTCATGGAAAGTGAGCATTTATTCTAAAACGGGCTCTATAACCCTCGCAATTCACAGGAACAGAAGGTGATTTTAGTCGTGTTGCAGTAGTAAACCTTCCCTGAAGATTAAAAGTGGTCTGGCTGATAAGGCTGCCTGAATATTGGCTTTTTTTTCCTGCTTTTATAGCGGCATCATGTTTGTAAATATGTTTTTGCATTGATTATTTGAGTTTACCAGGATAGTTTCAAGTTTTAGGGACCATGATGACAAATAATTTCTTTGTCAAACTGATTAATATTTAGGTTTGTCTGCAAAATAACTGCTGTGGGTTGTTGTTTTTTCCCCCCCTTCCACAGTGTCATCAAGATCAGTCTTAAAAGCTGGCACATGTTAATAAACCTCAGCTTTCATATTTTCCTGACATGCGTGGTGTTTGTTGGAGGCATAACCCAGACCAAACATACCAGCATCTGCCAAGCGGTAAGTCAAATGCACATTGGAAAAATCGTAGGGAAAAGGGAAAAAACACTCAAGAATGAAGTCCATTAGTTAAAGAGTATTTTTTTTAAAAAAAAAATCAGTGTTAACTGTTTATTTTCTGAAACTTTATGTTCAAGGCATCAATTTTATTTTTTAAACAATTTCCATTCCATTACATGACTAGGAGTCTGGTAGCATATTTTCAGGTGATATAATAATTTATTATAATTATATTTTTAAAAAAGCCTCAGCCTTCACGAGCTACAGCTCCCTTCATCAGCTACCTGGAGCGGCCAAACTGATGTAATATTTGAAGGCAAGGTGTAGAGGAAAAGAAAACATGCTTGTGTAGATGATGGGTGAATAGATTACAAGAGTCTTATCGATTAGCAACTATTATTGGTTAAGATCTTCTGAGACAGCCTGTTGCGTGTCCCTGTGTGTGTGAGTTCTGTACTCTCTGTGTGCTGCCACATTGCTGGCGTCATTTTATGGTTGCAAAAAAGCCACTTTGAGATCTCAAGTGAAGTGCTCGGGCAGTTAAAATGCTCTTCACTTGCCCCTTATTTTGATTGATGACGGCCATTAATTCTTTTAGCCAAAAGTCAGGGGACTCCCAAGACAAGGTCCTGACAAAAATCACACTCTTGCAGTTTTGATTTATAGCAGCCTTCCCCAACCTACTTTAAATGAGGGAGGTTCAACTGCCAGATTCTGTCAGCTGTCACAAACGCCCCTGACAAATCTTTGCAGGAGAACATTGGTTTGGGTTTGTTTTGTTAATGAGTAATCTAAAAATCATGGGATTTTTTTTCTCAACGGCTCTTCTGTGGATCGGGGCTCTGTGTTGTTAGCATCAAAGTTTGCAAAAGCTTCTTCTGCTTTCTGTTTCTTAGTAATGTGCAACAGAAAATGTTCCACTTAAGCCAGTGGGTCATATTGTGGTCCCTCCTCCCTTTATGGAACATGGTGTTTGGCCTGAGCAAGAATGCCACCTTTTGGTTTGGGGTTGGGGGTTTTTTTTTGGGGGGGGGGGGGGGGGCTATAGCAAGATGAATTAACGATAGTTTGAGGAGAAGATGATTGATGCAAAGGAATAGGAAACAGGGTGTCTTACATATTGTGAAACGTTAACCAGATCGCTGGCTTCCTGGGTCAGTGTCGGTATCAGCTGCCATTACAATTGTATTCTTTTTCATAAAGAGATTTCTGAACAGAAGAACAAAGCAGTGTTTAAAAAAATATATGCTAGAAAGATAATTAGAAGTTTAATAAATGTGCATCTATTTTGAAAACAGAGCGAGTTCTTTAGTTCGATCATCCCAACAGCGGCTTTGCGAATGACCTTTCTGGTCCTTATCAAGCTTTGCCTGTTTAATGCTTGCAAAACAAACCTCCGAAGAATCGGAGAGTGAAGAAGTGAAAAAAAAATTCTCTCTTGTTTGACGTGGAGTTTTTGATGGCTGTTTTCCAGGTTGGGATAATCCTGCACTATTCCACCCTTGCCACCTTGTTATGGATGGGACTCACGTCTAGGAACATCTACAAACAAGTCACTAGAAAAGCCAAGCAGTGCCAAGATCCCGGGGAACCTCCTCCTCCTCCAAGGCCCATGCTGAGGTGAGAAGCCAGCAATCAACTTCCTTTGTTTTGTTGCTCGACTGGACCAAATTTGATGGAGGGGTTGAAATCATGGTGCCAAATTAAAGTTATCTCAAAAGTCCAAGGATGATGTTGGGGAAATCAAAAGAGTCCACAGGCATGAACACTATCTTCAATCCCTCACTTGACGCTTGCAAAAACACACATTACTACAGGTCTCAACTAGTTTTAACATCCAGTGAATATGTTGAAGCTGAAATCAAGAATTGGGCATTATTCCTGGATAGTGTGTTTTAGTTTAGTTTTGTTGGGGAAGGAGAATTCAGAGAAGGAAAAAAAATTGTTCATTTTTGTTTCTCTTCATTATAAGCTCCTAAGTAAAGCAAACAATAAATAATCAGCAATAGCAAAAGTAGAAGTGCAGGAAAGTTTCTTACTGAAAGACTATGCTGATCAAAACTCATTTGCTTGTAATGCCTCTGTTTTAATCAACTTAATATGTGAAATACTGCTTTATAATTTCCATATTAAAGTGAAAAACAAATGTAGGCTGTGTATGTTAATTACTGGCAGTAGACTCGGTAATTAAATGTGATTCTGTTTTGAAATTTCTTTTAATCCTTAATTAAGTCAAACACGTATAATTCAGCAAAGCATATGTCATCATCCTATTCAAGTAAATTTCTTGATGAAATGCTGGTGTAAGTAAGAGTTTCGCGCTAACCTAACTTTGAAGCAGACGTAAGACAACCAACCATTTCAAAAATATATACTTTCATTATTATATTTTTACAGATTCTTTTTCATCTTTCCTTTTTTTAAAAAAAATAGGCTTCTTAAACAAGCTTTTCCTTAACCTTAACTAATTTGGCAATTATTTAAGAGATTCTGACAGCCTACACTTTATTCTAAATAATAATTTGTAAAAAAAATTCAGGAGCCTGCTAGC
The DNA here is from genome assembly GCA_023053685.1 of Diadophis punctatus similis. NCBI lineage: Eukaryota > Metazoa > Chordata > Lepidosauria > Squamata > Dipsadidae > Diadophis > Diadophis punctatus. The sequence continues at coordinate 1,581,350 of JALIGW010000068.1, forward strand.
ACCTTTTCTGACCATCAAATGTTATTAAAAGGCATATTTTTGGTGCAGCAGCTTACTTCTTCCGATGCAAAAGATGACTTGGGTGTCTCTTAATAAAATTTGTTGGTTGGAAAAGGTCAAGGATGAAATTCAAAATTTTTCCCTACCGGTTCTGTGGTCGTGGCTTGGTGGTCGTGGCAGGGGAAGGATACTGCAAAATCCCCATTCCCTCCCCACTCTGGGGCCAGCCAGAGGTGGTATTTGCCGGTTCTCCGAACTACTCAAAATTTCCGCTACCAGTTCTCCAGAACCTGTCAGAACCTGCTGAATTTCACCCCTGGAAAAGGTGTTACCAAACTCCGGATTTTTCCTACTCTCCTATGGCATGTCACCTGCCACGTTCACAGGTCATTTGGCGTCTTTCTGTTTATCTGTTTTCCTGTCTCAAAATCATTTGGAACCAGCGTCGTCTTAATAAAAACATGTTGGTTGGTTTCATTCCTTCCCCTGGTAGTAACACAGACCAGTTTCAGGTACTGTTTTTCTACCCAATAATGTTTTCTTCTACTTTCTTCCTTTCTCACATCCCTGTTAACGGTAGTCTGACGACTCTTAGAATCTCAGCTTCTACTTACTGACTTTCAGTTCATTAATCATTAATTTAATCAGTTCCTCAAAGAAGTCTTGCCTTTAGTTGTTTTCCCGCTTCCAAAGCTCATTAATTGTGGGTCACCAGCATTAAATCCAGTTTCAGCCCCTAACTGGGGTAAAATGACAGTTACAACAATTTTATTCTCATAAGGTTTTTGTGTAGTACTTACCTGCTCTTTTACATAAAGGCCATGTTTCATTTGCTTTGTTCTTAACTGAGATTTATGATAGCGTGATCTTTATATATAGTCTTTTTTTTTCATTTCTTAATTGCGAATGCTCACCGGAAAGGCAAAAATTAAATGCTTGGATATATAAAGATTGTCAGCAGATAACTTTGCATCATCTATATGTCATGTATTCTTATTAACTAGATATCTAGAGTATGGGACATAGGTTTTGCTCCACGATACTTGCATATATAAGCCACACACATAAATAACAAATAAGGGATATCTCTTTAGTTAGAAAGGGAAATTCTTAATGGCAGAAGAGAATATTTGTAAAACTGAGAAGTATATGAGTAGACACTCTTTGCATTCAGTGTGTGAATAACATTTTCAGAATGCATAGGAAAAGCTGTATACATTTTTTCAGAGACCAAATATAAAATATTTTTAACATGTTGAACTGCACGTCATGGACTTTTAACCAGGAAAAACAGACCTGTAAAATTGGCTGCATGCATAGAAAGATTGCTAGCCAGCATACATTTCTTTTAAATATCGTAAGCTTCTAATGAAATATAACTGAAGCTATCCAGAGACTAACATCTCGGTAATTTGGAATTACTCATGTCGGCTTATTCTCCGTATACGTTTTTATTGTGTGCATATATGATGTGCTAGCTCTTCCATTTGAAAAAGATCAAAACTACTTTGGATGGGTGTGTAAAGCAGAAAAATGGCTAAGAAATGAAGAGGCCAGGCTTATTTGTCATTTATCTTGCTCCAGATCACAGCTTCCGATTTGAATATTGCTCTACCTTATTCGTTAAAATAATTTCCTCCCATCTTTGTCCACAAGGTGGCAGAAGCTGATCAGCTTTCCTCAAAATCGAGTAAAATATTGTAACTCCATGGTTTTAATTGGACTTTATTTCCTGCTCATCTAAAGTAATATAAAAGTTAGAAGAAGTGAAATTGATGGGGAGTTTTCCTGGGCCCAAGATGCCAAAAGAACTGATCCCAGAAAAGGAGTACCACATGGCCTGTTTTAGGATAGAACTTGAAGCGCTTCCTTTTAATCCCACCCCATCCCTCCCTTCCTGTTGCAGTGGGAGCAAAGATTTAGCCATTCTCTGGGATTTGTTATGGAGAATCAGGACGTGTAAAAAGGTGAAGCCATCCCCTACATCTTGTGTGGGCTGAGAGTAGCGGTTAAAATACTTCCGTCCGTCCAGTAACCCAACTGGCAAACATCACTGGAACCATTTGGGGGGGGGGGGGGAGGATCCTTTTGATTTTGATCTATTCAGTTCATGATCACTGAAAAGATATAAAGTCTTTTTAACAGTACTGTGGTTAAGAAGCCTCCTCTAGTTCATTCACGGGCACAGATGGTAAATCATATTTCTGACTCTGGAGTCCTCGATGCTCTCTGAGCTTGGTGGTTTTCTTGCAGACGTTTCATGACCCAAACTAGGTAACATCATCAGTGCTAGGAAGAAGTGGGTTTTGCTTTCAGTTTATATTCTAGTGGCTTGCCCTGTCAGTGTAGGTGGGGGTGGTCTTAGAAATTCTGTGATTGGGCTGTTTACTCTTGGCTTCTTTGGCAGTTCCTGGATTGGGGGATTGTTTACATGATTGTTGGTCGGATGTTAATCTTGGAGTTAATCTCTGCATCCGGGTGCTGATTGCTGGTGGAGAAGTGCTTGCGCGTTTCTGTTCCCTTTTTGTCTCTTTTGCATAGTCTGTGGATATTGTTTATGCTTATGTGTCTTTTGAGAGCAATCCCCACTCCTTACTAACACTGATGATGTCACCGGATTTGGGTCATGAGGCGTCTGCAAGAAAACAAGCAAGCTCAGAGCGCACCAAAGACTCTTGCATGTCAACCCTGAGCTACAAATTTTCTCCTTTATTGATATTTCTGGCTGTTTAAAGCAATAGTCGGCATCTTCCTTCTTTTTTTAGGTTCTACCTAATTGGGGGAGGAATCCCCGTCATCGTTTGCGGGATAACGGCTGCTGCAAATATAAGAAATTACGGGAGCAAGCCTCACGCAGCCTAGTGAGTATTGCCTTCCTGACTTAGTGAGGGGGGGGCGCAGGGGGGCTATGGAGAACCTGCTTCTGCCTGATCTGAAACAGTTTTAGAGGCTGCACAGGGAAATGCCTTTCTTAGGATTGTTCCTTTTTCCTTCTGCAGCTGTTGGATGGCGTGGGAACCGAGTCTGGGAGCTTTTTATGGACCTGCCGGCTTCATTATTTTTGTAAACTGCATGTATTTCCTCAGCATATTTATCCAACTGAAGAGGCACCCTGAACGTAAATTTGAGCTTAAGGAGCCCAACGAAGAGCAGCAGCGCCTGGCCCCCAACGAACACGGCAGCCTGAACAACCAGGATTCTCTCTCCGTGTCGCTGCTTTCTACCGTAGCTTTGGAAAACGAGCAAAGCTTCCACGCACAGCTTCGGGGCGTGAGCCTCACCTTGTTCCTCTATGTGGCTCTGTGGATTTTGGGGGCCCTCTCCGTTGCTTCCTCTCCCCCTTTGGATTTGGTCTCCGGCTGCTTCTTTGGGCTCCTGTCTTTGTGCCTTGGCAGTTTTTTAATAACCCATCACGGCGTTAATAGAGGAGACGTCCGACATTCTTGGTTGATGTCCTGCTGCCCCGGAAGGAGTGCCTATTCGGTACAGGTCAATGTTGAGCCGTCTTCTGGCTCAAGTGGCCCAAAGGGGGATCCCGCCAAGTGCACCAACAGCAGCGCAGAGTCGTCGTGCACCAACAAGAGTGCGTCGAGTTTAAAAAACTCTTTGCAGGGTTGCAAATTAACCAATATCCAGGTTGCGGCGGCCCAGTGTCCTCTGAGCCAGGTGGCTCCCAGCGCCGGCCCTCTTCCTCCTCCTCCTCTCGACAACAGCCTCACCGAACACTCGGTAGACAACGAGATCAAGATGCACGTGGCCCCTTTGGAGATGCCTTTGCGCACCAACGGGCACCCCGGTCGCCATCACAAGAACCGAAGCAAAGGGCACCGCGCCAGCAGGCTGACCGTCTTGCGGGAGTACGCGTACGATGTCCCCACCAGTGTGGAAGGAAGCGTCCAGAACGGCTTAATTAAGACGCGCCAAACGACGCCCGAAGGGCATTCAAGGACCCGGAGAGCATACCTGGCCTACCGGGAACGCCAGTATAACCAGTCCCAGCCGGACAGCAGCGACACCTATAGTACTCTTCAAAAGGGGCACCGGAACACGGATAAAGCGGTGCCGCCCGCTGTTAAAAGAGACCCTCTGAGGAAACCCATCGTGGTCGATCTGGAAGGGCAGCAGAAGTCCTACGGCTTAAATTTAGCGGTCCAGAACGGACCTCTGAAAAGCAGCGCCCAGGATGGGACATTTCTGAGTGCCGACGGCACCGGAAATATCAGGACTGGCTTATGGAAACATGAAACTACTGTGTAGTGCTACTGAACATCCCTAAAAGGGCTTAAAAGGAATCATTTTCTAGGGTTGGCTCATGAAGGTATTTTAAGTGCGAGGGCCCCAGGGAAGGTGGGTCTGCCCTCGGATCTGCTTTTAGGAAGTATATCGGTGACATTTTTTACAATTTTACATTTTGCTCTTTCGTTACCATCTGTTTTTTGGGATGCCAAACCTGGACAGTTAAATCCTTTTTTTTTCTTTCCATGTAAGATCGTTCTTTGATACGTCCAATACATTTCATTTTTGTATTTAATTGTGTAAAATAAATAACTTGTTTTAAACTTCTGTTACGTACCAAATGCGGTCCTAAGGCTTGTGTCTTTCCCCATTCTGGCCATAAACACTCTGGCTGGCTAACTATGCGTAGGATTGTATTCCTGGGATCTGACACCATTTCTACCCCAAATGTGCAGCGTGCTGTCTAGCCAATGTCCAAGTCCTCTCATAGTTTAAAGTAATGTAGCATTTTTAAGTGTTTAAAGACCTGGACATGCCTTGATAGGTTATTTATCAAGAAAGTGTTATATTCAGTCTTGGACACACATCGACAGAAGATAGCAGCCAGCCCCTAGATTTAACAAAGTTTTATGCATGTGCTCACACACACACACAGATGTTCATTTTGTGAAGAACATTGTGAGCTCTCACCTCACAATCAGAGGGCTATGAGTTTGATCCTAGGTAGAGATAATTTCTCTCTCTGGGCACATTGGGAATTTATGTGCTGAATAAAGCTCTGCATTGGTGATAGGAAGGGCATCCGGCCAGTAAATGCTCAGCTCCATTCAGTTTCCCAGACACTACTCCCCGCAAGGGATTATGGGATTGTTAAAAGAAGATGGTGGGTGGGTGGATGGATAGATGGATGGATGGATACATAGATGATAGATTGATTAGATAGATTGATTAGATAGATTAGATAGATAGATAGATAGATAGATAGATAGATAGATAGATAGATAGATAGATAGATAGATAGATAGATAGATAGATAGATAGATAGATAGATAGATAATAGAGATAGACGGTAGAGATAGATAGAAGATAGAGATAGATGATAGAGGTAAATAGATGATAGATAATAGATATAGAAGATAGAGATAGATGATAGATAGATAGATAGATAGATAGATAGATAGATAGATAGATAGATAGATAGATAGATAGATAGATAGATAGATAGATAGATAGATAGATAGATAGATGACATGGATGGATGGACAGACATATAAATTGATAGATGAATAATAAATGATATGGATGGATGGATGGATGGATGGATACAGACATAGATGAATGATAGATGATATAGATGGATGGATGGATGATAACCATGGTTTCAAAGGAAAGCAAAAGGAATCAGCCAGTCCTGACATCAACTATTTCCATTTAAAAAACACAAAATTGAGTGCGCACACGCGCACACACAACCTCCCAAAGATCAGGACTAAAATGTAATGATTCGGATACAGAGTTCCTCCCCAAAGAGGGAATGACCGGAAAATCAACGCTTGCTACGTCTCCTTGGTCTGCTGCGCTGCTGCCTAACAAGCGGCTGGAGAGCGGCAGAGCAAAAGCCAGAAAACTGGAAACCTCCATCTTTTGGTTTCTTGGGGGCCGGCCCTTAGCTTTGACCATTCGGTTCCTGATTCCCACCTTGAATTATTTTTCTTGCAAAGCATTCTCTTTTCCCAGCAGAGGAAATGCAGACTGTGCGTCCATGATAGATGGTGCTGTTGTTTAAAGCAGCCCTGGCATCAAGCGGTAGATCCAGGACTTTTCTCTGATTCTGAATGTTGTTTTTCTTTTACACACACACACACACATCCCATTTGATATTTATGCTCTGGGAAATGCAGAAAGTGCGGGCCACAACTTGATCTATGCTACCGTGTCATTTCCTAGCAGTTGCGTGGCCGACGCTGGAGTGTGGCTGTTGTTTTTAATTTACCAGCTTAAGTCTGCAGTTCCGGGATCGCTTAGTGATGTCATATCCCAGTATTAACTCGGCTTAATCTTAACCCTGCTTAGCTCCTGAGCTCAGATAAGCTGCTTGTGGTTTGAACATGCCTTCGTGTAGTGCATTAATAAGCCTGGGATTTGTGGCTCCTGATATGTGTTCCTTTTGTTGTGGAGTGGCTTGCTTGTCTGTTGAGGAACTTTCTTTGAGCAATAATCGAAACATTCTGGATCGATGCCGTTCAAAAGAATGGTGGTGTTTTCCATGTTATTGTTTGACAGCATTTGCCCTTATAATTATACAGTCTTTAAAGGCAAGATTGCTCCTCATTCCTGTTATATTCCTAAAGAGGCATCTGGCATGAGGTACGAGAAATGTTTACAGCTGCGGATAATGCAACGTTTTTGCGGCTCTGCTCCACTTATAGCATCTCTCTTTGCTCCTCATCACATCCCTCTAGACTGCATCTCCCTTTCGCTGGCACTATTCAAGACTCCAGATGTGAATCAAACCATGATTCCACATGTTTTAAACAAAACCACGCCCCGGAACCCTTCTGCTGCGTGGGATACTTGCTTTTTCCCAACGTGAAATAGAATTCAAACATCCTAGAGGCAGAAACCAAATTAGGTTAATGAACCCGTTTGGAAAGAACGTGAAGATAAAGAGGCAATGAAGCAGCTGTCCTAAAGCAGACAAAAATGTATGGATGTCACCAAATTTAATTAACCAGCAAACTTTTCCAAAGCATCAAAAAGCAAGATGAGAAACAATGGATGGAAACTAACCAAGGAGAGAAGCAACCTGGAATTAAGGAGAAACTTCATATTATGTAGTTAGAACATAGAAGTAGAATAAGAAGAGTTGGAAGGGACCTTGGAGGTCTTCTAGTCCAGCCCCCTGCTCAAGCAGGAGACCCCATACCATTCCAGACAAGTGGCTGTCCAGTTTCTTCTTAAAAGCCTCCAGTGATGGAGCTCCCACAACTTTTGAAGACAAACTCTTCCACTGGTTGGTTGCTCTGTTAGGAAGACGTGGATCAAACCTTGATTCGACGTGTTAGTTCTGCTTGAGCAGGCGGTTGGACTAGAAGACCTCCAAGGCCCCTTCCAACTCTTACTATACTATTTCTATGTTCTAACTACATAGTATGGAAGAATTTCAGTTTTTCCTCCCTGTTCTGCATATACACACTCAGACAAACACCCACACATCCAGAGAAACACTTTCCGTGTCCTGGATAAAGAATCAGAATAATTGTGGAATGAAATTAAAGATAAATGTGAAAAGAGAGAGAAGCAACCAAGGCGGCTGTCGAGCAGTGGGATTTCCAAAGGGGAATCTCAAGAACTGCAGAGATCTGTTAGAAGAGATAAGAAGCAACATCACAACATCTATCAAGGCATCAAATATGGAAGCAGGCACTGCAAGAAAATTCCCTACGCAGAGGGACAATATTTTCCTCCCGGGTTTCTACGACAGGGACGTTCATAGCCTCATTTTACCAATACTGTGTAAATTTTACACCTCCCAGCTGCTTTCAGATGCTAATCCTGCCACAACATACAATGTTGCCAAGTTTTGTGCAGCAACCCTTAAAATCCTTCAGATCAGGACCTGTTCATCAAATCAGCTGTAACGAGAATTTGACTTATTAGTTCATAATGTTTTATAGTACGATAGGTTTAATTAGCCATATGTTTATTGTTATTTTGTATATTTAATTTAATTCCTTTTAATAGAGATTTTTAGAGTCTTGGTTTTTTTTATACCTATATGAGATAGAAGTTTGCAATGTTTTCCTTCCTTCCTTCCCTAATTCAAGGCAACATAGATCTCCAACCAACAGAATCCGAGGCTGTAGTTTCCCATTGGCTAAGCCAGAACATTGGGTGGTTCATTTGTAGTCCTGACAGCAACTGGAATTACTTAATTCTGTAAATTTACATCTGTAAAGTTTGCAAGTGGAACAAATTCTTGAGGAGGGACCTATGAAAAGGCTGTATTTTTTAAGCCAACAAAAAAAAATCTGATTTTATTTTCTCCCTCTGTGCAAGTCTCGTGTTACCAATGCAGAATGTTAGATGAAAATCTGGAGCTAGTAGTTGGCTCTTATTTCCAGGACCCAGAAGTTCTTTTCCCATCCCGAATCTTTGTCATCCCCAAGCATTAATTTGTACCGCAGACTTCTTTCAGATAATCTTCAGCTCTCTCTCTCTCCAACCCTTTCTGAATAGCTACAGAGAGTTGGCTGCTTAGATTGGCCTGCTTGGAGCACCCTGACGTATTCTAGGTTCTCTGGTTGTTCTGGGTAGTTTTCAGCAACAGCAGCATAGAACATGGAACATAGAATAACCGAGTTGGAAGGGACCTTGGAAGCCATCTAGTCCAACCCCCTGCTCTCGCAGGAGGCTATTTCTGCTCAATGGTTGCCCAGTTTCTTCTTAAAAGCCTCCAGTGATGGAGCACCCACAACTTTTGAAGGCAACTTCTATTCCCCTGGTTGATTGTGTCAGGATAGGATTTTCTCCTATCAGAGGCGATGTTGGATCTTGTTCCCTTGAAGTCATTCGCATTAGAAAATAAAACCGAGATTCAAATCTAATTAACAAAATATTTATTTCAGTACAAAAGTAATAAAAAGAATCCTTAATAAGCTACATCTTTTCAGCTAATGAAGTCACGTCTGCCTTCGGCAGAAAATGGAGAAGAGAAAGAAAGAAATGGGAGTTGACAAAAAACTCCTGGAATGCACGCATGCGTAGTAAAACATATCACATGTCTGCTTGGTCATAAATACAAGAAACCTTAGAAACAGTAGATCTGCACAACTGGCAATATTCACATCTTGACAGATTGTTCTGACCATTAGGAAATTCCTCCTTAGTTCTAGGTTATCCGTGATGTCAGTGGTTTAAATAAATAATAAAAAGTAGTGCCAGGAAGAATGTAAGGCCAATATTACCCCCAAAGCTGCAGTTTTGCTGGAGAAGGAACACTAAAGCTAAGTGAGTTATTTTCTTGACTGACACTTTCATGGCGAGCTAAGTCAGGTTGCAACCTACAGATTGCTGCTGTTGACCATGATGATGATGATGATGATATCCATTCGGTCAATGGGGGTTCTCCGTCATCCAGGTCATGGTTGTCCCAAAGATGCTTTTTCGGGAGGCAACTGGACTTTCTTTTTTTTTTTTGAAAGTTTCTCCATATACTTTTAGCTATGCACTTTGGGATGAACACTCTTCAAATGGTATGGGAGTATGAACATATTTCCAGAAAAATTGCAGACTGCAGGAATCATTTGCATTTCAGTTTGAGATGCAGGGAACACAGGCTCATCCCCAACAGCTTGCACCTGTCTTCAACAGGGAAGGGACACAGGGTAGATTATAGATTAACAGAGTCAGAAGGGACCTTGCAGGTCATCTAGTTCAACCCCCTGCCCAAGCACTACCTAGGCTCAAACTCACAACCTCCTGTAGAAGAACATCCTGCAGCCAAGAAGGCTCCACACCCATTTGCACCACTCAGCTGACCCCCGAGTACACGGACAAACCTCCAGGTGGCCTCAACGAACCTCTTAAAAGCAGGCAAATGACCAGCTGTCTGCAAGGAGTATAAATCCATTCCCCACCATCCAGTCGGAGCTGAAGAAGCTTCTTGGAAGAGAAGCGAAATGTCTTCAAAGAAAAACAGGAAAGTCTAGTTGCCTCCTGAAAAAGCACCTTTGAGATATCCATTCAGTCATGTCTGACACTTGACTTTTTTCCATTGGGTTGGGTCTCTCCATGTCTTCCAAACTTGCATGGCTTCTTTTGAGCTGCTGTATGTTCTGGCAGCTTTGAGGGTGTCCAGCCACCATCCTGTTTTCTGACCACCTGGAATTTACCACTAAATTCTAAATTCTTTACCACTAAATTCTTCCAAACATGACTGCTATCTCAGAGCAACTGGTGCTGCTGCTCTGTTTCTCTTTCAAATAATCCTGATTTCAAAGCAAAAAAAGGGATGTGACGAGTGAAGACTTGTGTACTCAGAACAAACTTATCAGTTTGAATGTTTGTTTCTGCTCCAAAGAGCCATTTTCCCCCTCTCAGTTATGCAGAAGCGATGACTATCTGAACAAATAGAACAATGCAAGATTAATTTTTCAAAAGAACTTGTGTGCATTTTAAGGAGGTGATTTTGGATGCGATGGCTTTACCCTAATGTATTCTGCACAGTTCAGTAGAACTGTAAATTCTTGTTAGAAATAAGTTCCTCAATTTAATATTGAAGCAGACGCCGCCGAATGAAAGGGGTCCCTTTGGATCTGGTCCATTAAGCAAACTTATAGCAAATTCTGCATTATTATTTTTTGTTTGGTTGTTTGTTTGAAGGAAAATAAAATGTTTCAAATTGGATGCATTACAACTGGATCCACATTTGAAATGTAATGCAAGGTTTTTTTAAAAAAAGTATTTTTTTATTTCATGAAGTTATAGGAAGTGTCAAGGTGGACCTTGCTTGATCACCCACACTTGAGCAATAGGCTAGAGAGGTCAAGAATTGGGGGAGGGGGAGGTGACTTCCCAAAAGAGAGCAGTGAAAAAATACCATTTCTTCCTGGTCACCAGATGTCAGTTTGACTCAACTTAATAAAGGATTTCTTCTGTCTCCTCCGATAATCTTTTGAACCATGCAATGATGCAGGATTACAGAACTATAGTTTATTGAACAATGCAGGTTTTGCATTTATTTATTTATTTATTTGTGAGATTTATATACCGCCTCACAGTGCAAGCACTCTCTAAGCAGTTTACACCAGTAAGCAATGTATATTTACATTGCCCCCAACAATCTGGGTCCTCATTTTACCTACCTCGGAAGGATGGAAGGCTGAGTCAATCTTGAGCCGGTGAGTTTTGAACCGCTGACCTGCGGATCACAGTCAGCTAAAGTGGCCTGCTATACTGCGCTCTAACCGCTGCGCCACCTTGGCTCATGCATAAAGATGATCTCATCTTTTAACATTTCCAGAAAACAGAGAGAGAGAAAAGAGACTCTTCATGTGTAATGTGGGTAACAATCTGGTCGTTATGATTGAAATGGTCCAACTTGGAATAAGCCATTTTCTTCCTTAGGATCCCTTCTTAACTTATCCATCTTCTTCTCCCATTCATTTCTGACTCCTGGGGTGAAGCCACCATGTCAACCAACTACATTCATCAGCCTGGTCAATAATAAAACCTATCCCAACGCTCCCAATTTGTAAATCTTAAAAAAAGAAAAAGAAACTTGTGGAAAGAAGCAAAGTGGCTGCGGGACTTATAACCTTTGATCTCCGTTTGTTATCTTTCCTGCTTTTTCCTCTTGCAAACAGCAACTCAACTGGGGGATTAGCAGTGTATGGGGGGGGGGGGAAGAAGCTTAGATTCCAGTTGGATTTAGTAGCACTTCCTGGATTGCTTCTACGGAAAAGAGACATGCTCGGCATCACAAAACAAGATAGAAAGACCTGCATGTGGATTAGAGAACAAACAAAAGTGCCAGATGCCATCAAGAGAGTAAAAGGATGGAAATGGAAACAGGCTGGTTGCATAGCTTGTTGAGTGACCCTAGAGAATCAAGGCTTATCCAATGAGCGAGCTATAAAAATCACAAATAAATATTCTATATTACGGCACCAGGTTTTAAAGAAGCCATTCTTTTTTCAATCTTTAATTTGTAGCCCCCCATGCAAAATGTGCCGAAACTAAACTAAAATCCATGAATCCCTAGATGTGCGAAATCAGTACTGTCCGGTTGGTCAGAAAAATAAAATAACACAGATCTAAATCCCCAAAGCGGGCTTTGGAGGTTGAGAACCGTTTAAAAATGACAACAACTGAAGATTTATCAATAAATATTTGGAAATGGCAAATATCTAGAGTGGGGCTTTTTGTTTGGGGTGGGGTTGGGGTTTTGTTTTTTTTTTTTTTGGTCAGGGCTTGGAAACTAAGCAGGGTAGGACTTGTTAATGTTTGATGAGAAAGCAGTCTAGAATAGAAAGTTAAAAAAAATGTTGGAAAAAAGGCAAATTGAAAATCACATTCATAATGCTGCCTAGAAAGTGATTCAGGATGGGCTTAAAACGGCATAAGCCCAATTTCTCACTTTTGAGTCAGAATAAGCCAATGTTTCTATGGCAACCTTCATGGACAACATCTTCCAGGAGGTGTGTGCTCACCTGTTTTAATTTTTATCTTCTTTCTCTTATTATCGGTCTTTTCAAGCAGAAAAGAGGAACGTCAGCCCCTTTGTGCAAACGGGGTTTGCAACAACCTCGCACACCCACATCTGCTTCCACTTCCGCAAACTGGGATACAAAGAAAGCATTGGAATAAGCAGCAGCTATGAAAGTAGATTTCACCATTTTGTATCTGGTTGATGGCTCAAGGATCTGGGTTTAGCTTTGGCTACTAAACCACCATAGTTTCTTCCAGTTTCATTGCCCGCTAGGACGCCTGGCGAGGAGGAGAAGAAAAAATAAGAAACTGCAAACCTGCTTTCCTGGGACTAATCTAAATACCTGTCTCTGGACCAAAGAGAAAATTAATTCACATTTCAAGTAGAACCCAATACAGTGGACAGTTTCCCAATGGGGCAATTTTCAGAAGGGTGATTGTGAACTCACAAAAGAATCTACTGGCTTGATTATTGATGAGGATTCTGAGAGTTTAAATCCACCCATCTGGAAATGCTCTCCCTTGAGCTCTGAAAATGCAAAGCATCCGAAGCTCTGGGAATAGATGTTAAAGAGCCCAGTTCAAAAAATGGAACTAAAATTCAATAAAAAAAGAAGACCAAACGAATGACAACAACCAGCCTCAGAACTGACAATGAAGATATCAACAGGGTAGGAAATTGTTTTACTGAGTATTTATGTGGTGATGGGATTCGTAGTATGTATGTAGCATGAGCGCAGGAGAAACACGTTTGTTGCTCTGTTGTGTCTGTGTGTCCACTCCAAGTAGGGGGTGATCTCGTATTCATTTGGGAAGCGATTGTCTCCCGTTATTCTCGGCATTTGAGACTCTGGAAAGAGTTCAGAGAAGAGCAACTAAGAGGATTCAAGGTCTGGAGACTAAAACATAAAGAACGGTTGCATGAATTGTGTGTGGCCAGTCTAGAGGGGGAAAAAGGACCAGGGGTGACATGATAGCAGTCTTCCAATATTTGAGTGGCACCTACAAAGTAGAGGGGGTCAACTTATTTTTCAAAGCACCAGAAGGCAAGTCAAGAAACAATGGATGGAAACTAATCAAGGAGAGATTCAACCTAGAACCAAGGAGAACTTTTCTGATGGTGAGGACAATCAACCCGTGGAATGGAAGTTGCCTTCAGAAGTTGTGGGTGCTCCATCACTGGAGGTTTTCAAAAAGAGACTGGACAACCATTTGTCTGAAATGGTATAAGGTCTCCTGCTCGCGCAGGGGGCTGGACTAGAAGACCTCCAAGTTCCCTACTATTCTATGTTCTAAGTTAACAGCAGTAAGAACCTTCCCACCAATCTCCATGCTTTCAGGAGTTTGCGGGATAAAAATGATAGCAATGCATTTCTGTTTTCATTTTAAATCTGAATTTCACTCCTTCGGGTTTGCTGTAAATTCTTTGCCGGTCAGCAGATAGCCTTCTGACTCTCGCCCACTGGCCGCATCTCACTATCCTCGACTGATCTAAAAACTATGATTAATGTTTGGCTTGGAAACCACTGGAAAACCCCAGAAGCCAAGGCTAGTTTGTGCACTTGGAAAGAAGGAAGAAAAAATCTTCCGAAAGAAGGCAGGTAGTTCATTACAGTTGTTATCCTTGCCAAGGAAAGCTTTAGGGTTGTGAAATTAATTGTCCTGCTAGTAAAGATTTGGTAAAGATTCAGGGCCAAAAGAGATTGCCTCACTATTCCCCCCCCCCTCTATTTTCCTCTTTAAAGGACCTACTTCAAAAGGAGCTGTTGTTAATCTTTGTTACCGGTTATTTATTTTACTGTTATGTATTTAATTGATCTGGCAGATTTGTCCGAGGGCTGAAAACCACCTGGACTCAAGGCTGGTTACAGAATCTGAGGATGAAAACAGGAGAACTTTGGCAGCTGCCCAAGGCGAAGAAGTTCTAGGTTCTCACTCCTTGGTTCTAGGTTGCTTCTCTCCTTGGTTTGTTTCCATCTGTTGTTTCTCATCTTTAATGCCCTGGAGATAAAACAACAGAAAAAGGAAAGCAATCTTGTTTCCCCACTGAAAAGAAAAAGAAAAATAATAATAATATGGCTACTTACAATAATTCGTTTAGTAACCGAAGATACTACGGCACTGAAAAAAGTGACTTATGACCATTATTCACACTTACGACCATTGCAGAATCCCCAAGGTCATGTAAACAAAATTTGGAGGCTTGGCAACTGTCTTGGATTTATGACGGTCCCGGGATCCCCTTTTGACAAGCAAAGTCAATGAGGAAACCAGATTCACTCAACAACCGTGGTCCTAATTTAACAACTGCAGTGATCCCCTTAACAACGGTGGCAAGAAAGGTCATAAAATGGGGCAAAATTCACCGAACAAATGTCTCACTTAGCAACAGAAATCGGGGGCTCAATTGTGGTCGTAAGTGGACTTCCGGTTTGGACCTCGGCGCCGATGGCGTTCTTTCTTCAGAACGCCTTTCCGACTCCCTGCCGGGCCGCCAGAACAGCTGTCTGGCGGCTCGGAACATCTCTGCCCCGGACATAGGGGAGAGAGGAGAGCGTGGCAGGTGGGGTAGAGCCCCCCTAGCGCCCTAGGAGTCATCCAGGGGCGCGAAGGGAAGGCTCCCCAGGTAGCCTGCCCCTAGCTCCGGGAGCCAGGAAATCTCCGCTTTTGCGGAGCTAGACGCCGAAGCCGCCGCTGCCTCTAGAAGAGGATTTTTAAAACTTTTTTTTCCTGTGCAATCAAAGAGGCAGACAGAGAGAACCAGGGGCTTTGCTGGGCAAGTATGGATTTTTTTTTCTCTTTTTAAACCCTCGGCTAACTTCTACTTGAAGAAACAAAGTAACACTTAATATGTAACAATATGGCGTTTGAAGGAGGAGAAGTGAAAGTGATTTCCGTTTTGCTTGTGGTTTTTTTTTTCTCTTATGGAAACTCCTTGTTCTGAAAACTGAAAACTGGCTGTCCTTTTTATATTCTCTGACAATTGATAAAAATAAGGATTATTTGCCTTGGAAAGTGGAAAGTATCTTTTTAGAGATCTGGCTTTTTAAGGCGTTTTGAAGAAGTTGGGAAGAGAAGTGAAGGTGATTTTTGCCTTGTTTGCTTGTGGCTCTTTTTCTTATGGAAAATTACAATTTTGAAGATTGATTTTTTTTTTCTCTGTCTCCTGACTTTGGAAATTAAAAAACTTTCTATTCTTTACATTGGAAAGAATTTCATTTAGAGTTATGGCTTTTTTCTATACTTTTCTGGAAATATAAAAATGGTTTCAAGTTTTGAAGGATTGATTTTTTTTTTCTTCTCTTCCTGGCTTTTCTCCTGTGGAAATTTTGAAAACTGATTTTTATTCTCTGCTCCGTGACTTTGGATTATAACAAATTGACTCTTTTTTGCACCTCTTTGGAAGTATAATAAAGAAGAAGTGAAAGTTATTTGTGCTTTGTTTGTGGTTTTTGGACTTTGGGAATTTTTTGGATTTGAAAACTGGTTTTTATTTTTGATTCTCAATTTTGGACTATAAAAACTGATAGTGATTTGGCGTTTTTAGTTTAATTTTTTGGAACTATAACAATGGCCTCAAAATATGGAATGATTGCTTTGAATAAAAGGCCTATCTACCCCTCTGCTTGTACTTCTAAAATGCAACTTACTACTGAACCAACACCTCCACAAGTTTTGACATCGGAAAATTTATTAAATACTTTAAGGATTATGAAACAAGACTTAATTTTGGAATTTAATCAAAAAATTACTGAAATAGAAAATAAAATGCAGGAAGCTTTGAAGAATATGGAAAAACAGTTACGGATGGATATGTTAGAGGTTTGCAAAGGTTTAGCAACAAATGTTGATTTTTTGGAGGACTGTATTGAAACAAATAAACAAGCGCTGGCAACCTCGGAGGAATATATAAATAAATTTAAAAAGGATGTTGCAAATTTTGAAACAGAGGTGTTGATGTCACAGTTTAGAAGAACGCAATTTGCTATCAGAGTAAGGGGGTTGAAAGAAGGTTTATATGAGGATTTGAAGGGAAGAATGACTGAGGCCTTGGTACAGGTTTCTGGAATTTCTAAAGATGAGTTGGCTACACAAATTGAAAAGATATATAGGGTCAATTCGTGGCATGCAAAACAAAAACATTTACCAAGGGACATTGTTATATATTTTACTACAAGAGTCTTACGGAACAGAATTATTCAGGCGACATTTAAGAATAATATTCAGGTGAATGGTCAGGAACTTAAGATTTGGAAAGAAATTCCCTCTAAAATGCTGAAAGCTAGAAAAGAATTTACTTTTTTGATTGATGAACTTAAAAGATTGAATTTACAATACGAATGGGAAGCACCAACAGGAGTTACGGTGAAATATTTGGAGAAAAGATACCGGCTGAATACGATAAATAAAGCTACCGAATTTTATATTAATATTTTAAAGGCTGATATATCTAAAATTCCAGAAGAAAAGCGTATGAATGTAGAAGAAGACAAGGAGGAAAAGTCATCCTTATTGGATCAAAATGAAATAATCTCAAAGAGTCAAAGTGAACTGCAGAGTCAGAAAGATGTGAAAAAGGAGATGGAGTACTGGGATCAGATGGAAGAGGAGCTGATAAATTCAAAATCATCAAGATACAAAAGGAGGCAACCAATAAGATATAAAGAGAAGTAGTGTGGATATGTATTAGATGGATGGAGATAATATAATTGTATTTTCTTCTTCTCCTTCTTTTTGTATTGTTGTTTCTTCCTTTTTTTCTTTTTTCTTTTTTTTTTTTTTTAAAAAAAAGGGGGGAAATTTTTTTTTTAATAATTTTTTAAGAATTGGAATTCTTAATTTCTAATTAAAATTATTCAGTTTTAAATTATTATAATTAGATTTTAAAATTGTTTTAAAGGAAGGATTTTTTTTCCACTTGTCTTAGGTTTTTGTTTCTCTCTCTCTCTTCTCTAGATTTTTACTATTATTATTATTAATATTACCTTTAAAGATATCTTTTTATTATGAATTAACAAGTTGATGAATAATAATATTATCTGGTTATGATGAAATTTAAAGGTTTTAATATTTAATATGTAGACATGTAATAATTAAGGTATTATTATTTAATATTTTTTATTATGAATTAGAGTTATTGTATAATATTATGTTATGATGAAATTTAAAAAGTTATTATTTAATATGTAGACATGTAATACTTTTTTAGTTTTATTTGAGTTAATAAGTTGCTTTAAAATAATATGTTGTTATGATGAAATTTAAAGGTATTATTATTTAATATCTTGATATTAGCTATGTAAATTCTTGGTTTTAGTTAATTATAAGATTATTATTATTATTAATGTTTTTTTTTAAAGATTTAGTATTATTAATAATTTTTATAGATCTAGAAAGTTGATTGAAAGGAGGAGGGAGAAACTGTTTTCCTTCCTTTACATAATCCAGATTATATAATTAATATATTTTTAATTTTTATTTTTTATTTTTCAGAGTTATACGGGAAATAATATAAAATATAGAAATTTAATGATGCTAGCAATGTGTAATTTGGAGTTGAGGGGGTTTTTCTTTCTTTTTTCTTTTTTCTTCTGTAATTACTGATATTATGCCCTGTGTTCTCTCTGGGAAGTCCGGGGGGGAGGGGGGGAAGGAGGGGGTGGGGGTGGGGGTGGGGAGAAAAATTAAAAAATGTTTGTACTCTGTACTAATAAAACTTTTTCAATAAAATTGTGGTCGTAAGTCAAGGACCAACTGTATTTCAGTTGCAAACTACTAAAATTGTGCATATAATTTAATTCATTTTTTTCTATTGATAAAAGGTCAAGTAGCTATTATTCTGAGCAGTCGGTCGGAATATCAATATCATTTTAAAAAACTATTTCTATCCTGCAAAATACAAAGCCGTTTATGCCCACTCTCTCCAAAGAGCAAAACTAAGGGGAATAAATGCAGCCGGGTGTAACATGGGCTTTGGGTGGGAGTTATGAGATTTGTAATCCAAATATATGTGGAAGGCATCAGGCTGGGATACATTTGGTGACTGAAAGCCTATAAGAGCCTGGAACAGATGTTCACCTAATGATAGAATAATTGCATTAATTAATGTGATCGCCAGTCAGAGATTAAACAGTTTTTAACTGTAAATGCATCACTGAACTGAATGCCAAGTTTCCGACAGTGGATCACACTGAAAAAAACCCCCAGATTTAAAGACCCCAAACCAACAATGTTTGTGAGTCTAAGGACTACCTGTAACTAAAAAAAATAAATTCCAACCTTGATGTTTTGTTCCTTCTCCTAAAACTGCTTATTGGACCAAGCTTTGAAAAGAATATGGAACGGAGCGGAGTGTTAAGAGATGAAGGAAAACAGACTGATGAGCAGAAGTATAAAAAAGGTGCAAAATAGAATGTTGATTCATGACTGATTGGATGAAATGTATAATTAAACATATTATTGACATATTGTAAGGTATATGTATTGATATATGTATGGAAATTGTGGAGAGAAAAAATAAAAAAATTACAAAAAGAAAAGAAAAGAATATGGAACAACATTTGCAAGCTCCCACAACTCCTATTCTCTTGAAACCTTGAGTGGGGTTTTAAACTGGTTTTATTCTGGCTTTCTGAGATTCTGTTCCGGCTTCCCTCTTTTATTTTCAAGCTAGCAGGCTTAGGCACATTGGAAGATTCATGTTCTTTATTTCCTGGTGGACTTCTCAGCCTCAGCACCCAATACAGCTGTGAAAGGACAATGAACAATGATTAGAAATTGTAACACCTTGTTTCCCCAACTTCTTCCTTCAATATTGACAAGCATGCTGCAGCCAGACTCAGAGAAATGGGGGGGGGGGGGGGGAGGGAATGAGTCAGTGCCCCGTGTACTAAATTTAATTAAAATTGATTTACTTGGCAAAGCCAAAAGTTATGACTTATCAAAGGGTGATTTTTTTTGGTTTTTTTACAACAATCTTTCTCGAAGATAAAGTAAGTCTCTGGAATTAAGTAGAGACTGCATTGCAGAAAGAGGTAACTGGTGGAAAACGACTGAGAGATATAGGTCCCTTCCAACTCTGGTTATTCCATTCTGTTAAGGGCAACCTATAGCGGCGTCTGCAGACCACACATAGCCGTGTTAGATCCAGTTAACCGAGTCGCCTGCCTGTAGGATATAGGCTGTATTCACTGAATCACGTTTTAACTAATCCAACTTTTGGAGGTTCCCATTGCAAACTGTTGTAAGGAATATCCTTCTGGCTTCGGTTCCAAGTGGGGGAAAAGACACTGGATGCATGGAGGCTTGTTGGAAAGATGGTTTAATGGAGGACAGCAGAACCACATGATCTGAGGTTCTGGGGAAAAGGGGGATCACATGCCTCGAGGATGTCGAAGAAGAAGAGAAAAGGGGCCGAGATGCTGAGAGTCCCTTGGTTTTATGCCCTCTCTTGGGCCCCGCCTCAGGGCCTCCTGCTCCTGTGCAGGAAATGCACTCTGATTGGCTGTCAGACTTCCATGGGGGCCATTCAGGGGCAACTCTGTAGGCTGTCTTGAGTTCAAGTTTGCTTGAGCCTTGCTGGCTGATGCAATCTTCCCAGGTGCCATGTGGGGAGATGGGTAGAGAGCTAATCCTATCATGTCCCTAGGGTGAAGGTCTTAATCCCATCGCCCTGGAGCTGAAGTGGGGGGGCAGGGGGCTGCAGGAAGCTGCTTTGTCTTTAGAACACGTTTCTCCTTTCCTCATCCAGGGAAACATAGTCTTCCTTTTTCAATATTTCCTAGCATATTTCATTTTTCTAGGAGAGGGCTGGGTGCTAACTTCCTTCAATACTCAATACAAAGAGGAGCTCATAGGACAGCCTAAGCGACAATGGGAGAATTCAGTTGGCGGTTGAGTCAATCATGAGAAGTCAGCCTAGGCCATTGATGGCGAACCTTTTTTGACTTGGGTGCCAAAAGGGTGCGCACGCGCACAATAGTGTGTGCGCGCTTGCCCACACCTATAATTTAATGCCCTCCCCTGGGCATGCACACAAGCCCCCTGCGCTGCCACCCCCTGCGCATGCGCACAGACCTCACTGAAGCTTCCCATAGGCCTGTTGGGCCGTTTTTCGCCATCCCCGGGCTTCAGGAGGCTTTCCTAAAGCCTGGGGAGAAAAATGGCCAAAAAGAAGGCCAAAAATCAGCATGCGTGCGCTGGAGCTGACATAGGGCAACGCCTCGCGTGCCCTCAGATATGGCTCCGCATGCCACCTGTGGCACGCGTGCCATAGGTTCGCCATCATTAGCCTAGGCCAAGGTTTCTTAACCTTGGCAACTTGGTCAAAGCCAAGTTTTAAAAAATCCTGTCTCTCTTCCAGCAAAGATATCTACTGGATTTGGGGCTTAAGGAAGACCGGGAAGACAAAATTTAAATTCCAGAAGGCAATTGTGGCAAAGCATTCCTATGTTTTTTGCATGGAACGTGTCCACGAAATCACTACAAAAAATCAAACTCCACTTGAAGGAGGCTTATCCGAACGTCGTACTTTTGCAATATTGAAGAAATATTTCTCTTTTCTCCCTTTCCCACTTTTAGGTGGGGGGGGGCAAACCCCCCAAAATTTAAACATTTATGAAAGCTGCTTAGCGTCTAAGGGCTGGCACAAGCTATAAAATCATAAAACAATATATAAAATTACATATATCCTCTCTGCAAAAGAGACCGGGTGCTTATTAAAATAGAACACGAGGAAAGAGATAATTAAACTTTCATCCCGCTTGGGTCAAAAGGAGAAGAGTAGCGTCAGGCGGAAAGTACAGGCTCAAAAAAAAAAAAAACACCCTCCTCCCGATTAAGAAGTTGGAGTTTGCCAAAGAAATCTCTCAAATTACTATGTTAATAAGAGTCGAAAGGGCCTCCACAATAATGAAGCTCAGCCTTCATTACAGTGGGCAGGATTAGAAATGAGTTCAGAATGGAGGGTAATATAAATGATTGAAACATTAGCTGAATAACATCTCCGGAAGGCAGCGATGTTTATTCGGGCTTTAAGGTCTAATTTTAGTTTCAATCGTTGCAGCTAAAATTGCTCTCTGAACTCAAGATCACCCCAAGCGTCGCATTCGAGGGGCATCTCCCCATCTCTTGTGGGGAAGGAAAAGCATTTTGCACACTGGTAAACTCTCCCCTTCCCCCTCACCCAGCCCCCCACCCTGAGTTTCTCTGCCCTAGATTTTCAGACAAGAGATTCCCAGGAGTTGACAAGGTTCTTCTTTTATGCGAAGTTCACGTGAGCTTCTATTCAGAATAAAGAAGGGATGTGCAAGAAAAAAAATATTGGTCCAAAATACATACATGGTTAGAAAAAATGATAAAGCAACATATTGATTTCAAACCAGAAATATTTCGGTTGGGTGTCTTATCGGAAGAGTATAATAAAGGGAACACATACCGGTATCTAATTTTAAATGTGGAAAAATGAAGAGGTCCCGACAGATAGCAATAGCAATAGCACTTAGACTTATATACCGCTTCATAGTGCTTTACAGCCCTCTCTAAGCAGTTTACAGAGTCAGCCTATTGTCCCCAACAATCAGGGTCCTCATTTTACCCACCTCGGAAGGATGGAAGGCTGAGTCAACCTTGAGCCGGTCAGGATCGAACCGTTGGCAGTGGGCAGAGTTAGCCTGCAATGCTTCACTCTAACCACAAGGAAGGAAGGAAGGAAGGAAGGAAGGAAGGAAGGAAGGAAGGAAGGAAGGAAGGAAGGAGCAATAGCACTTAGACTTATATACCGCTTCATAGTGCTTTACAGCCCTCTCTAAGCGGTTTACAGAGTTCAGCCTCTTGCCCCCAACAATCTGGGTCCTCATTTTACCCACCTCGGAAGGATGGAAGGCTGAGTCAACCTTAAGCCTGGTGAGATTTGAACAGCTGAACTGCTAAACTAGCAGTAGCCTGCAGTGCTGCATTTAACCACTGCGCCACCTCGGCTCTGAAAGTGTTTTATAACAATGAAAGTGTTATAAAAAAAATATTAGAATGTGCAGAGATGGACAGATTAATAATAAAAATAAAGGAGAAGGAAGAAACATAATACTTTTTAACATGGGATTTGTTTTACCAACGGCTAACTAACAGAAACAGAGGTTAGAAACTAAAAAGATTAAGAGAACGATTAACTATATAATAAAAGTTTTCTAGTATGGATAAGCTGATGCTAATATTACTATGTGACCATTATCAACGATAGGCATATTATCCTTACTACTATGTTTATTGTCTTTTTGTTATTCAAAACGAATTGCACTCAGAAAACATGCTGTTCATATAACTATTGAGTTTTTTAATGTTTATTAAAGAAGAATATATCAATAAAAAAGAATCAGCAACAAGCAAAAAAGCAACAGATGTGCATCTTCCATCTTGCCACCGAATGCTTGAGCTTTCTGTGGTTTGGTATTTTATATATTTGAGAAGGGACGACCTCATTATTGGTGGCTGCTTGGAATAAATGAAGAGCAGTGGCCAACAGATTCACCGTATGAACTAGTTCTTCTTCCCTAGCTCCTCAGTTGAAGGGGTCCCAAAGGTTTCCTTTAGTTCAGAAAGGAATTGTGGCACTGGGATGGAGATATATATTAATTCAACAGTGCTATCTCTGCAGCTAGTTTCCTTGAATGAAAATTCTTAGTAATACATCGTACAATTTTTTTTCCCACTGACTCCTACCCAATCTGAGAACTTAAGGATTTATTCCCAGAAAGTGTAGTGAAATAACATGGTAATTTAACATGAGTTAGCAACCAAAGAATATTCAAGAACATTGAGGAATGTACAACAAAAAGGAAAGGACAACAAAAATTATTTAAGGAAACAATGCAACGAAGAAAGATCTAATGGCCATTCCGCCATATTGTTGAGGAAGGAAGGAAGGAAGGAAGGAAGGAAGGAAGGAAGGAAGGAAGGGAGGGAGGGAGGAAGGGAGGGAGGGAGGGACGGATGGACAGACGGACAGGTCAAGCAATCCAAATAGACCACTCAGCTGAAGCTCAGAATAACTTTCAAACTGAGTATCACGTTTTTGTTTTAAGCCTGAAAATTACTATTTCCAAAGAGAAAGACAATTGCCACCTTAAAATGTTCTCAGGAGCAAGAAATGCAAAATGTTGCGCTATTGGGGCAAGATTGTGCTGGGAAAACCCTGCTTTCGGCAGTTGTGATTGTGTTTATATGTGCTGGAACGCTGAATCATGTTGGCATGTAAAAAAAAAAGGCAGAACTTTATATAGTTGTATCCATCCATCTTGTTTTTTGACCTACACATCCTTCTTGTGGAAACCCCTGCACGTAATTCATTTTTGGCAAAATGATGAAATGGGCACACTGCTTCAGAAATGACAAGTGAAGCAATAGAAATAAGATTAACAGATTAACAGAGTTGGAAGGGATCTTGCAGGTCATCTAGTCCAACCCCCTGCCCAAGCAGGAGACCCTACATCTACCTCTACCTAGGATCGAACTCACAGCCTCCTGATTGTGAGGCAAGAGCTCCACCTCTAAGCCACAGAAAAAGTAACCCAGATCCATAATTAAAATAAAGTTGTGTCTCTTGCAAAAAAGAGGCAAGAAGATTCTAGAACCCAGGTCACATTTCACACATACATTTTCCTCCGGGTTGAAAACTGCCTGATCAAACATTTAAAACACGAGAACGCTTAGGAATGCCAAATAAATTGCGCTTCCTTTCAGATACAAGCCCGGCTAATTCCTATTCTTGGCCCTCATTTTTGTAAGTTGCAGCTAAACCATTCTGGAGACTTTATTTGCCCAAAGAAGAAGGATAAATATTTTCTGTAAAGCAATAAATGATGGGGAAAGTGTTGATTTTGGAACAAAATATGATTGAGGAGATGGTTTGAAACATCCCTGGGAAAAGATGTGCTTACAATCTGCCAAAGGTTTGAATCTATGAGCTTCTCTTTGCTTGCTGAGAGCCAATTCTCACTTCCTGAAGATTCAGATGGGACTAAATGGTGAACAGAGCAGCTGTTCTCGTCTTTTTTTATCCACGGCGTTATTAACATTAAAATTTAAAGATCTGCAGCAAGTCTTGTTTTGAGAAATTCAATCTCAGGCCTGTCCCTTCCTGACATCCTTTTCTTCGGCTTCTTCAAATTATCCGGTAGAACTTACTAAGGTTGAGAATGAAGATTGTGAGTTCCTCTCCCTTAGGGCAGGGGTCCCCAAACTTGGCAACTTTAAGACTTGTGGACTTCAACTCCCAGAATTCTATGCTGGCTGGAGAATTCTGGGAGTTGAAGTTACTTACACTGCATATCGGACATTAATACAATCGAGAGAGTCCAGAAATATTTCACGAGAAGAGTCCTCCACTCCTCTGCTCGCAACAGAATACCTTATTCCACCAGACTTGAAATTTTGGGATTAGCTAACTTGGAGCTATGTTGCCTTCGATCTGATCTAAATGTAGTTCATAAAATCATCTGCCACAATGTCCTACCTGTCAATGACTACTTCAGCTTCAACCCCAACAATACACGAGCACACAATAGATACAAATTTAAATTAAACCGCTCCAAACTCGATTGCAGAAAATACGACTTCAGCAACAGAGTGGTCAATGCCTGGAATGCACTACCTGACTCTGTGGTTTCTTCCCCAAACCCCCAAAACTTTAACCTTAGACTGTCTACAGTCGACCTCACCCCATTCCTAAGAGGTCTGTAAGGGGCGTGCATAAGCGCATCACTGTGGCTACCGTCCCTGTCTTACTGTCCTATTGTCCTCATTTATCTGTACTTACTTTGCTTATGTTTATGTTTATACAAATACCTGCTATCTTATACATGTTTGACAAACAAACAAATAAATAAATAAAAAATAAAAGTCCACAAGTCTTAAAGTTGCCAAGTTTGAAGACCTCTGCTCTAGGGAGAGACAGGGAAGAACGAGGGAAAATGGTTAATGAAAAGATCTTGATGAATGCCTTGCACATTTTGAAGGAAATTTGTCCATAAAGTCTCGTTTTCAAAAAGAAAGTGATGTTTGGAAATGAACTGGAATACATATTCCGTTTCCTCAAAGCAATTGCATTCACACCATGAATCCTGCTAGCTGACAGCTAGAAATGAGCGATCTCTGCCAACTTATTATATCGTGGTCATCGAACCTAAAGAGCGGAGCCAGTGAGGTAAGAACTCAGCAGATTTGCGGCTGAAGTCAAACAGGATTGCATCTCGGAGCTTGAAAGAGGGTAAAATAGATTAGAGTTCATGTTAACCTTGTTAAACAAAGAGACCTGTAATCTAAATAGGGATAAGTAGAATGCTGCTCTCTATAAGAATTCATCCAAGCTTGAACCACCAGCTAAACCAAGAAAACATTTCTGCCTGCTATAAAGCTAGACTGAATAATAATGATAATGATAATGATAATGATGAGGATGAGGATGAGGATGAGGATGAGGATGATAACAATAACAACAATAACAACAACAACAACAACAACAACAACAACAACAACAACAACAATAATAATAATAATAATAATAATAATAATAATAATAATAATAATAATAATAATAATAATAATAATAATAATAATAATAATAAATATTTGACTGCAAATTGTTCCATTTAAATTGCTGTTTAAATCCCGGAAGTTTTGTTACCAAACTAGGTAACATCTTCAGTGGGGTTTGGGGTAAAGTGTCTTGTTCCATTTTTCTTCCATTTACATAGGTCTTGTGTGGTGGTTGTTGGTCGTGTGACTTGCTGTCTGCGTGGCACAAAATTCAACTGGTGAAGGGGTGGTCGTTGATTTGGGTTTGGCTAGTCTAGAGAAGAGACGGACTAGAGGGGACATGATAGCGGTCTTCTAGTATTTGAGGGGCTGCCACAGAGAGGAGGGGGCCAACCTATTTCCCAAAGCACCAGAAGGCAGGAGAAGAAATAGGGGATGGAAACTAATCAAGGAGAGAAGCAACCTGGGATTAAGGAGAAACTTCCTATCAGTGAGGACAATTAATCAGTGGAACAGCTTGCCACCAGAAGTTGGGGGTGCTCCACCATGGGAGGTTTTTAAGAAGAGACTGGACAGCCACTTGTCTGAAATGGCATAGAGTATCCTGCTTGATCAGGGGGTTGGACTAGAAGACCTCCAAGGTCCCTTCCAGCTCTATTCTGATTGATTGGTTGTTTGGATGGTCCAGTTTCTTATAGGTTCATACACTGGTTCGAAGTCAATGTGTTTGCTGATAGATCCGTTTGTAGAGTGCCAGGCATTGATGAATTCGCGTGCATGGTGAGTTTTGGTGTGACCGATGACTTTGGTTTCATCCAGTCCAACTGGTGTTGTTCATTGTCCATGTGGCTCAAGATTAATCCCGGAGCCTAAACAGTAAGCTCAAAGAACAAACCGCTGCCAAAATCTACAACCCGAACTACGAATCTATTTCAAGTATATTTTTCTATTTGGATAGCAAACAAATTTTGCATATCTTGAGATTGACCTTGCAGTGAGCAGAATTTTAATAGTGGCATAATGTTCTAAAAGCTGTCAGGGAATTGGTCAATCAAGACTCATTGAGGGACCTATTCCATAGCATCGCGATGGACTTCTACAGAGAAGATTCAGAACCTTCCACCTTTAGCTCCTCTGATGTACCAGGAAGGTGGACAACCAAGAACTCTTCTCTTCCCTACATGATTTTAGAGGAAAAAAGTGTGCAGAAATGGGTACCCTCATTAAAATATTATGCAAAAGCTCATTTTATGGAAGTCTGCTTTAAAAGTCTGTGTATGCAAGAAAATTGGTAAAGAAAAAATATTTTGCTAAGTGTTGCTATAGAGATATTTCCCCCCTTTAAAGAAGTGAACTGGATCCTAAAACTGGAGAGGAGGAGGAAGATGAAGAAAACAGGGACGACAGGGGACAAAGTTGGCAGATGAGCTAATCCTTAAGAGCAGAATAAAAAGGATATGGGAGTGCCTAACGTTGTGAGTTTGCAATCACAACAACACTTTTGTCTGCTGGAGACAGGAAGGGAAAGCCAGGGGTAAAGGAAGAAATGGAATATTCTGGGTAAAGAGAGCAAAAACTCTGTAACACAAAATCCCATGACAGTTTGTTCCAAATGTCATAACTTATGTTTCCAAGTATTACATCTCCGTGATTCTACTGAGTGGTTTTTTTAAAGTGGCAACGCAGCAGGTTTTAAGAAGTCTATTTATAATATACTAACATATGTCATACTCAAATAAGCATACTGTGTTAATGAAAACGCTATTAAAATGCTTTAAATGATACTGAGAAAGAGAAAGAGGGTGAACCACAGAAAGAACATTGAATTCAGATTAGATTAACCGAGGGAAAAAGTCTTCTGTGAGAATTGAAGTGAAATAAGGATAGAAAGCTCGGTAATAAGAATAGCAGGAAACCCAGACCGAAACTAGGGACCCAGGTGGCTCTTTTATCGAATGTGATGTCCTTAATACGGCAAATGAGAAGCCTAATAAGGCTTTTCAAAATTGCATGAGATTTGACAGTTGAATAAATAAAAATAGCCTTGAGGTTCACAGTTACGTCAATGCTAAAGCTGAGATGATCCCTGGAGTGCATACGATTCTTTCTGAATTTCCTGTATGTTTCTCTCTCTGTCTCTGTCTCTGTCTCTGTCTCTGTCTCTGTCTCTGTCTCTCCCTCCCTCCCTCCCTCCTCCCTCCCTCCCTCCCTCCCCCTCTCCCTCCCTCCCTCCCTCCCTCCCTCCCTCCCTCCCTCCCTCCCTCCCTCCCTCCATCCATCCATCCATCCATCCATCCATCCATCCATCCATCCATCTATCTATCTATCTATCTATCTATCTATCTATCTATCTATCTATCTATCTATCTATCTATCTATCTATAATATCTATCACATTGCAATTCTATGGCACCATATTATGGTGATTTTATTATGGTTTTATCTTAATTTAATATTTTATCTCCTATATTGTAGTATTGTCCACATTCGTGTTCTCTCCCTCCCTCCCTCCCTCCCTCCCTCCCTCCCTCCCTCCCTCCCTCCCTCCCTCTCTCTCTCTCCCTCCCTCCCTCCCTCCCTCCCTCCGTCCATCCATCCCTCCATCCATCCATCCATCCATCCATCCATCCATCCATCCATCCATCCATCCATCCATCCATCCATCCATCTATCTATCTATCTATCTATCTATCTATCTATCTATCTATCTATCTATCTAATATCTATCACATTGCAATTCTATGGCCATATTATGATGATTTTATTATGGTTTTAATTTAATATTTTATCTACTATATTGTAGTATTGTCCACATTCATTCTTATTCTCTCTCTCTCTCTCTCTCTCTCTCTCTCTCTCTCTCTCTCTCTCTCTCTCTCTCTCTCTCTCTCTCTCTCTCTCTCTCTCTCTCTCTCTCTCTCTCTCATCTCTGCATCCACCCACCCATCATCCTGAGGGAGATTTCACAATTCAAAGAAAGTTCTGCACTAGTCCTTAAATCCTGCTTTTTCCTGCTGAGATATGAATCCAGTAGATGTGGGGCAATCCAAAGGTTGCTTCACTTCTAGTAACAAAGCAGGGTTTCTTTTATCTTGGCATGTCTTTCAAACCTTCTTCGTTTATGGAAATTCCTTTGAGGTTGTTGATGTTCTTATTGCTGTTGTTTTTAGAAAAGAATTAAGCTGCTTCTTGAGAAGAACAAGGCAATTTATTTCTCCTGGTGAAATCTTGCCACCGTTTAAATATATAAGAGGCTGTATCAAAATGAGTTTATCACTCATACTGAAATTTTCCTCCTTTGGTTTCTATGCACATGGCCTCTCTTTTGTCTCTAACTCACAAAGCTAATTTCAGTTTTCCTTTTGTATATAAATTCAGATAAAGACAATAGATGAGGAGACACAGTTCTGTCCAAAGCATTGTATGGGGGCTATCTTACCCTCACGGTTTTCTGAAAAGAATCAAAGTAGATATGCTGTCTTGGCAATGTGAAAACAAGGAAATTATCATTTGACATGGATCTTCTCTTAAAGATTGTTTAGTATATATTTTGACCACTTTAAGTTGTGTGGATTTCTTCATGTTGGCTGGGGAATCCTGGGAGTCAAAGTCTGCACATTTTAAAGTTGCCACGTTTGAAAAACACTGCTGTGTATTATTTAAGTTGAACTCATGCATGAATCTTTCAACTATATTTTGGTTGATATAGTAGCTGAGAGCCCACATATCACAGAGCATCACAATCCATGGCTTATTAATCAGAAGAGATGGTTCAAAAGAACATTTTCCCCCCCAAATGAAGAAACCACGTTATAATTTAGCACACCGGAGTAAGTCAATCAACCTGGATTTACAAATGAAAGAAGAAACAGGGAGGTTTGGTCTTAGCAAGGGCACGTAGCTGCATTTAAGTTGGATCAACTAATACGCGACACAAACATCGTTAGAATGCTGAGATTTAAAAATAAGATGCTTACAGCAAGATAGTTTGACGACTCTCCACCATGTTCCTCTCTCCTGGCACATGTGGTTCAACAGCAAGTTTTATGGCAGAATTTTCAGGAAATACGACTTCAGCAACAGAGTGGTCAATACCTGGAATACACTACCTGACTCTGTGGTTTCTTCCCCAAACCCCCATAACTTTAACCTTGACTGTCTACTATTGACTTCACCCCATTCTTAAGAGGTCTGTAAGGGGCGTGCATAAGTGCACCAACGTGCCTACCGTCTCTGTCCTAATGTCCCCTTTTATTCGTTTCCATTTCATGTGTTAATAACCATGTTTATACCTATATCTTTTATCTAATACTGTGTTTCCCCGAAAATAAGACCCTGTCTTATATTTTTTTGAACCCTGAAATAAGCGCTTGGCCTTATTGCCATGCACTCAAAAGCCCGATTGGGCTTATTATCAGGGGATGTCTTATTTTGGGGGGAACAGGGTAAATGCTTGACAAAATAAATAAATAAAATAAATAAAAAACAGAATTGAAGCCTCGGAGTGACTCTGGCTGTTTGGCATCAATGGCTTAACCTTCTGGGCTCCATTGAAGTTCATTCCTGGATCAGAATTTGAGCAGCTTCCAAATGCAACATTTTGCACATAAATAGGATTGATGTTGTGTTCCAGCCATATGCTGAAGCACGATAGGTTGTTTTTAGAACCGTTCCGCTCCACAGTTCTTTTTATCACTTCTATTTTCCCATAAAGGTAACTTGTATCATTTCCTGCCCAAAGAATCATCGTAGTTTTTCACCTCCTTCAATTCCACCTACTTTTTCTTTTTTTTCAGGCCACAAGGAAAGTGTTTCTTTTTTAAAAATTATTTTATTTATCATTCTGTCAAAGCTTTTTAACTATCTCAGGCTTCTGGGAAGGAAAGCTCCTTCATTTCTGTAGAAGGGAAAGAAATCCTTTAAGCCTAGATATTTGTTTCCTTTAGCAGCTCTGTTTATCTGGAGGCTGTTTGGTGCACATTCTTACCTTCAACCGAATCAACTACAAAATATTCAGTCAACCCTACAATCCCTTTCAACTGCCTTTTTCACCTTCCTCCCCATGTACTTTAGAAATAAACTTTGCACGGTTGATTTCCAGACATCTCAAGGTAGCAAGATATTATTGACGGTTTTGAATGTTGGTGTTGGAGATGACCCCTGAGAATACCATGGACAACTAAAAACCAACCAACCAGTGGATCATTGGACAAATCAACCTAGAGTTCTTGCTTGAGGCTCAACTGACCAAGCTCAGTTCATCCTACTTTGGACACATTATATGAAGTCCCAGGTCTTTGGACAAGGCTCTGAAACTGGGAAAGGTGGAGAGGAGGAGGAGGAGGAGGAGGAGGAGGAGGAGGAGGAGGAGGAGGAGGAGGAGGAGGAGAAGAAGAAGAAGAAGAAGAAGAAGAAGAAGAAGAAGAAGAAGAAGAAGAAGAAGAAGAAGAAGAAGAAGGAAAGAATGATTCATATAAGGAATATGTCACTATAGCAAGAGCAGGAGGATGGATTTAGTTACGGTGGTGTTGGGAGGACCAACAGTCCTAACTTGGAGGACTAGGTTAGGGACAGATCATCACAGAGAAGATCTGTCTATGAGGCCAGCTTCCTTGTTTTCCATCAAAACGCTTTCCGGGGGATCCTTGGTTGTCTCTGAGCTTGGTTGTTTCCAGATGTTTCAAACTTGATAACATCATAAGTGCAGTTTGGATAATGAAACATCTACAAGAATGCAACCAAGCTTGGGATATATATATATATATATATATATATATATATATATATATATATATATATATATATATATATATATATATATATATATATATATATATATATATATATATATATATATATATATATATATATATATATATATATATATATATATTATATATATATCTTTATATATATATAAAGAATTGTTCTAAAAATGCAAGTTCCAGGCATAGTTACAGATAAAGAAGCGATAGCCATCACGATCTCCAGAACGTTTAAAATTTTATTTAAAACTACTATTAAAATTGCTAAGCTTTCATGGGCCAGTTACACGTGCAAAGTCTAAATTGATAGGCATTACATAAATTGATAGGCATTCTATAAAAGCAAGCATCTCTTCCATGGGGATTTTACACTCTGACGAAGTCAACAGGGTTGACGAAAGCTTAGCAATCTTATAGTAGTTTTAAATAAAATTTTAAACGTTCCGGAGATTGTGATGGCTATCGCTTCTTTATCTATATCTATATCTATATCTATATCTATATCTATATCTATATCTATATCTATATCTAGATAGATAGATATATAGATATATAGATATATAGATATAGATATATATATGTGTGTGTGTGTGTATATATGTGTGTGTGTGTGTGTGTGTGTAACATTTTTTGCTGATAAATGAAAATGAAGGGAGACTATTATAGATCTATTTCAAGCTATTTAGCTCTCATCAGATAGCCATATCCTCACCCAGATTTGAACCTGGGCAGCCTGCCTGTAAGGCTATACACACACACACACACACACACACACACACACACAAACACACGTATACATACACATACACATACACATACACATCCACATACACATATGCATACACATCTATATATCTATATATTTATACACACACACACACACACACACACACACACACACACACACACACACACACACACACTGTATTCAGAAAGTATTCAGACCCCCTACACTTTTGTCAATGTTGCTATGCTGCAGCCTGATTCTACAGTTGTTGAAATTCCATTTTTTTCTCATTCATCTACACTCAGTACCCCATAATGACAAACAAAATTTAGAAATGTCTGCAAATTTATTAAAAAGAAAAAAACGGAAATATCACATTCTCGCAAGCATTCTCTCACACAGTACATGCACACACGTGCTCCGTATTTGCAACATATGTCTATAAAATGTATGCATGTATAGCCTCCACATATATATTAAATGCATTAAACATCACATCATTCTTTTTTTTTTAAAAAAAAAATCTTCCTTTAGATCTGTGAGCAATCCGAACATTACCATAAAGTCATTTCATCCGTCGGATCAATGCACCACATTATTTCCAGAATTATCTGGATACAATTCACGAAAACACATCATATCTTCTGTAGTCAGGAAGGGAATATTCAATCTAGCTGGTTGAAATGGCACCTTATGTCTCTTATTATATTTTCAAATACCCTCCTCCAGGTATTATGTAGCCTGCCTGATAGCATTCATTCATTGCTAATTTTCTTTTTGATAGATAAAAGCTATTGTAACATTTCCCTGCTTTGCCATCACAAGCAACCTTTCCCTTATTTTCCCTTGCATATCTTTATAACCCTATTTAAAGTCACAGAATGTAATTTTCTTTCTTTTCATAATATGTCATGAAAGGTTAGAGAATGAAGTCATTTGGTTAATTTCTCAAAGGAGACTCATGCAAATCTGCAGGTTTCATTCTAAAAGACACTTTCATAAGAAACGATAGCCAATGTTCTCAAATCCAATTGCTCTTTGGCTTAAATAATCTGAAATATCTATCCTCCCCTTGTGTCATGGCTATTCAATGTGTAGCATACGTAGCCTTTTAATAGATTTTTCTGTTTGTTTAAAAAGAATCCTAACTCACCATCTTATAACTGGGTGTTTATATATTGTAAGTCAACTTAAACTATCATTAATTGATCATTTAGGCCCAGGGTTGTTGGATACGAGATGGGTGGCAAATAAATGTCCTAAATGGATAAATAAAATGAATGAAATGTTACTCTCTTATGTTCATTTCTCTTCGACGAAATGATGACTCAGCTGTTTGCAAAGTAAGATGATGGGGTGAGAATGTCAGACCGAAAAAAAAAACCACCACGCCTAAGAACGCCAATCCCCAATATTAATCTTTGTGCTTAGGCCTTAAATATCAGTCAGATATGCAATTGAAGTGTGCACTGCGATTCAGTTATGAGCTGCAAAAAGTTTCTTAGCAAAGAAACACACAGTTTTAGGAGACCAACTTTTACCTACCTTCCCACTTTCTCTCTTATTCACACTTTAAGGTTTTCCAGGTAGTTCTGTTGATGGAGTGGTCTTTGCAGTAACACAAGAGAGTGACGTTCTGGATCTTATAGATCAGTGTTTCCCAACCTTGGCAAGTTGAAGATGTCTGGACTTCAACTCCCAGAATTCCCCAGCCAGCATTCGCTGGCTGGGGAATTCTGGGAGTTGAAGTCCAGACATCTTCAACTTGCCAAGGTTGGGAAACACTGTTATAGATGGATCTCCTTTTCTCTTCAATTATGACGGATGCTAATTGAAGACCCGTGTCATCATTCACGTTGACTTTACACTGAATAGCGCTGCTGTGGGGCTCCCGTTTTGGTTATTCACGGCTTTAAGCCCCTGTAATTTTATGCTTTTATGATTTTTAATCCTATTTTGCATCCCCACTTTGCAATAATTACAGAGATGGAGGGAAGGCCGGGAGAACTTGCTGATGTCCTGTTCTTCCATCTCTAGCCACCCCTTTCCCAAAGCAAAAAGCATTTAAAATTTAATGGAGTGTAACATGAGATGTTTTCTTTTGGGCCTCTCTTTTTGGGAGTGAGATGAGAAGCAATTAATTTTGTTAAAGTAAAAAAGAAAAAGTCGTTTTTTAAAAAAAAAATATTTTTTTTTCAAACTTGTTTCCCCTTGGATGAAATGTTACGTGGTGAACTGTGGTTTGACACACCATCAAATCTTATTCTCTTTATTCGTCTGCACGAATTGCTACAATTTTCTCCCCACGAATGGTAGAACTTGGCTGATGTTAGCTGAACTTGAAAAAGGACAGGGAGCCTCCAAGAAGTCCAAGTCAAAAATCTGCCCTTTATGTGATACGAGTCCAGTCGGTATTGATCCGAAACACCTATTTACTTTCACAGTGAGTACACACGTAACAATACTTTACTATTATTTTAGACAGAACAATATTTTTCAATCAGAATCGGAATAGAGCTGGAAGGGACCTTGGAGGTCTTCTAGTCCAGCCCCCGGCTCAATTTCAGACAAGTGGTTGTCCAGTCTCTGGAAACATTAATAAATGTTTCACTTAATAACAGAAATGTTGGGCTCAATTGCAGTCGTAAGTCAAGAACTACCTGTAGGTTTTGTGTGTGTGTGTGTGTGTGTGTGTGTGTGTGTGTGTGTGTGTGTGTGTGTGTGATATAGAGAGATAAAGGCATAGATGCACACATAAACACACACACACACAGAAATGGGGCATCCGAATTCAGACCTGGTAGCCCATTTATTACACCAATGACATTAAATGTTGCAACCGGTTGCCGTTGTCTTGTAAACTTCCTTCATCGTTTGGCATATAACCTCTGAGCATGCCTAAGTACAGAAACATTTGCTTTGGGAAAAAAATTAATAAAACTTTTTGTGATAGACCTATGCAGCCTGACTTTTGGATTTCTCTCTGTCTCTGTCTCTGTCTCTGTCTCTGTCTCTGTCTCTGTCTCTGTCTCTGTCTCTCTGTCTCTCTGTCTCTGTCTCTGTCTCTGTCTCTGTCTCTGTCTCTGTCTCTGTCTCTCTCTCTCTCTCTCTCTCTCTCTCTCTCTCTCTCTCTCTCTCTCTCTCTCCACGCACACACACACAATATTTATATCCCATAGAATTTGGCCCCATTTGTCTAGTTTTGCATTGATGGAAATGGTTTTATATTAATGCACCTTTGGAAAAGGGCAGTCTATCTGATTCTATGAGGAGCGCTTTGTGGTTATGCTTTGATGAAAGCCCAAAGGGCTTTCCTCCCAGTTGCCTAATCCCTGTTCTTTCGTCAATTCTTTCATCAATCACGAAAAATCCTTCACATCGCAAAGATTACAAATTATATTTCTGCCCTCATTCATCCGTCCGTCCGTTTAATAACTTCCTGCCTCATTTTTCAAGGCACGCTGCCCTCACGGACTGGCTTACGAGGAATTGGAAAGCACATAAGAAGTACAACCATGTTATCCTTCATTTAAAACGACCTGGTTGAGAACAAAAGAGGCTTAAAATGAGTTTTGCATCACGAATAATCCTAGCAGAGAAAGCAATAAATGGGGCTTTCGGGGCGGTCTTGAACACTTGCAGGGATGACCCACGATTGCACTTTTTTTTCCTGGGAAATCCATTCCAGGTGATGGACAATCCAGGAGAAAGTCTGTGGCCAGCACCCGCCATCATGATAGTTCTGATGGACAGGTCCGAAGCAGTTCTCTGAAATTTTAGATAGATTTGGTTGCTTGATTGATTGATTATGTGCCAGCAAGATTGTTGAACCTTTAGCAACCACTGAGATAGATTTTCTTCATGGTCACCTGTCCCTCACCTGGTCTTTCAGATCTTGCAAAGGGGCCTCCCTCACCAACTTCACACTATGGCTGAGTCCAGCCACTTTGCTGCTCTTGGTCTTCCCCTTCTTTTTCTTTCCAGAGAGCCTGGGTCTTTGCATAATGTTATTTATAACCTTCTTTTTTTTCCTGGAAAAGCTATCCATTAATAGAGTTGGGGCGCGCGCGAAATGTTTACTTCTTCCTAGGGGGGGCGTAACAGAAAATAATTGAGAAGCACTGGTCTAGACCAGGGGTAGGCAAAGTTGGCTCTTCTATGACTCATGGACTTCAACTCCCAGACTTTCTGAGCCAATCATGCTAGCTCAGGAATTCTGGGAGTTGAAGTCCATGAGTCATAGAAGAGCCAACTTTGCCTACCCCTGGTCTAGACTAACCCTCCACCCATCCTTCAATCATGGGCCAAGATAGCTGAGCAAGATTCTGGTTTAGCATAGACGGAGATTTCCTTCCCCTGATTTTGATGCCGTGCGTCATATCAGAAGCAGTTTAAGCTGCAACAATGCAGACGCTCGCACATCTGTCGGTATCTTAGAGCTATTAATGATGGATTTAGCAATGGGTGATACAAATGGGAGGATAAATCCATCTATCCCACTGACAAAAAGTTTTACAAGGATTGAGTAATAGCCTGTGAGCTCCTGATGTCTTATTTTGTAACCCATGCACACGTAGGAGAAGCACATTACTCTTCAAATGGAGTGGTGGTGGGTTTACATTCCTAGGCTGGGGAGGGCGTGCCTGAGCATGAAATGAAGCAGAGGGCAGTCTTTATACATTTCTAGGTTTCAGGGGGAAAACAAAAGATGATTTATAATGGCCAATGCCACGAGGGGCGATAGTACTTAAAATAGAATTCAGAGAGGATGAGTTTGTTTTGGGGATTTTGTGATATAAAATGGGCAAAACCTTTCAGACAGAAGCCTTATCATCTCCAACATAATTCGCATTAAAAAAAACCAGGCAGAGTTTCAATGACATCATTGTGGCCGTAATCTTGATTTTTTTTAAAAAAAGATTTTTTTCTGCATCAAGAAACTCGCTTCTAACTTTTGTTTGTTTGTTCTGTTTTCCTGTATTTGGAAAGATGCCAGGGGAGAGCCAAGAAAGAGGTTCAGTCCGGATTTTGCATTCTTCCCCCAAAGGAGAAAATGAGTCAGAGAGCTGTTAAAGTTCAAATATGGGGCAAATAAAATTAATTCTGCTTCAGTTGTGGATTTGGACCCTGATTGTAAAACAATTTGATAAAGAATGTTATCCTGATTTTAGCCTTTTGGTCCAAGAATCAGCTTTAAAGAAAAATGTGATATATGTTTTTGTGCTTTCAGAGTTCTACTATACTTTATAGAAGAATACACACATTATAATATGTACACACACACACACACACACACACACACAAACACACACACAATAACTATCTATCTGTCTATCTATCTATCTATCATCTATCTATCTATCTGTCTGACTATCTATCTATCTATCTATCTATCTATCTATCTATCTATCTATCTATCTATCTATCTATCTATCTATCTATCTATCTATCTATCTATCATCTATCATCTATCATCTATCTATACACAGAGAGGGGAAGAGGGGTGTATGTGTGTCTACTCATATTCAAGAATAAACCTTACACAATGCAAATATGCTGTTCATTTTCAGAGTATATCATTTCCCTTTTTAAAAAAGGCTTTGAAACAAACATAACAAAGAGAAATCTCATATTATGATTTACTGATCGTTTCTTTTACTAAAAAAGATTTAATCTTTTTAAAAATATTATTTATTGTTTTATCTTAAAGAGTAAAATACAGAATAGAAAAACAAAACAAAACAAAAACATAAATTCAACCCTAACAACAACAAAAAAGAAAAAAAAGGAGTAAAAAAAAGGAAAACATGATCAGATAAATTTAACATTTAACATGTAGGATCCACCTTGGCTGGGTGTTGGGGGAAAAAGAAAGAAAGAAAAAGCAGTAAATTCTCCTTCCCTTTTATATATAGATATAAAGGTGAAAGAGTTAATCTTAAAATAGAAGTGGAATTCCATCTTTTCCTGGATCCAATAAAATCTGGGAATTGTTTATGGAGTTATTTATATTTTTTTTCAAAGCACACTTCTGCTCTCCAACTTAACTTGGGAGATGGGACAGCCAACCTAATTGAAGAATGAAGGAGATTATTCAGAGTTGTAGTAATTTAATGGCCAATGTTAGTGTTCACCCAAGAAGGGCTTAAGATGGATACCATTCTGATGTCCTGTCAGATATTGCAAATAGACTAACCTCAATCTCTGACAATTAGCAGTTAGATTGAACTACGATGCTGTCAAGATTGACCTTAATGAAGGTATATTACTCTTGACTTGGCGAGAAATACACAGGAACGATTTATGAGACGGTTCACAAGCCTTTACCTGGGAATCTTCTCAAGGGAATATAGACCTTTTCAGTTAGTTACCTTCGTCTACAATGTCCCAGATTCTTACTGTGTCATGGGAGAGCTTTATCTGAAACTGTGGCGCTTCTCCTAGAAATAACTAGGTGTCCGCAGGAGACAGTTTTGACATTACAAACGGCTCAGATGGGTTGAGCTGTACTCATTAAAATCAGAATTTGAAACAAAATGCTCTTGGCTGCAGAACTGGGAGATTGGTGCGTTGCCCTTTCCTCTTTCTGTCTTAAAAAGAACGATGGCAGAAATATGACGAAACTTCATGGCCGTGGAAATCCTGAACACGATTATTGAAAGGACCACGGCCATTAGCCCTACCAGGTTTAATCTGGATTAAAGTTGGCAGGCTTCATGGCCTTTGTCATTGGAATATCATTTCCGCAACCAATCAATTGATTTATTCCAAAATGACCTATGATCCCTGTTTGCCCCAAAGTAGCTTTTTCAAAAGGCAACTGGACTTTGTTTTTCCATGAAGATGTTTCACTTCTTATCCAAGAAGCTTGTTCAGTTCTGCATCCAGCTTCTTAAGCTGCTGTGGCCTAGAGGTAGAGCTCTTGCCTCACAATCAGGAGGTTGTGAGTTCGATCCTAGGTAGAGGCAGATGTAAGGGTCTCCTATGTGGGCAGGGGGTTGGACTAGATGACCTGCAAAGTCCCTTCCGACTCTGTTAATCTGTTAAATTCTAAAATTCTTGGATGAGAAGCAAGATGTCTTCAAGGAAAAAACCAGAAAGTCCAGTTGCCTTTTGAAAAAGCAACTTTGGGACAACCAGGACCTGGATGACTGAGAATCTCCATAGATATCATCCCTGTTATTGGGAGGGAGGGAAGGAAGGAAGGAAGGAAGGAAGGAAGGAAGGAAGGAAGGAAGGAAGGAAGGAAGGAAGGAAGTGTTAGATAAGAATTACTCTTATCAGAGGCGAAATAGATCTTTTCCTGAAACTCTGACATTATAAAAATAAACCGCAGTTTAAATGCTAAGGTATAAAATATTTATTTCGGTACAAAAATAATAAATCACATCTTGGCTATAAAACAGGTCTTGCTTCTTACAGAAGCTGAAGAGAAAGGGGGAAGGAATGAAAGAAAGGAATGTAC
This sequence comes from Diadophis punctatus similis, assembly GCA_023053685.1. NCBI lineage: Eukaryota > Metazoa > Chordata > Lepidosauria > Squamata > Dipsadidae > Diadophis > Diadophis punctatus. Next base: position 1,621,284 of record JALIGW010000068.1, read on the forward strand.
ACATGCGTACTAGGAACATATTAATCACGTGCTCAGGAATAAACCATTATATTTGATAGGGATGCATCTCCCCTGCATATACATGTAACAGGCAATATAAAATCACTGCCTGACAGGAAGGAAGGAAGGGCTACAGATCTTTGAGTCTTCCTTCATCTTAGCTTTGTATAAACTCTTTATTGAACTAAGGCCTCCTCAATCAGCGGTTAGTATATTTTGCTTACAATCTACTTATGAGGAAATGCCTCACTTGCTTAAATGATTCCACTTCCTCATTTCTAGAGAATAATACACTGGATTCTTACTCTTTTCTTTAAAAAACGAGCAGATGTAGTCTTGAAGGAAGAGTGGATTCAGATTGGATCGAAGGGTAGCAGTGAAAGGGACCTTGAGAGCAGATGGAAGGTAGTCAAAGATTAATGGCACATTTATTATCCTTCTTAAAAACGGGAACCGAATTAAGTAAAAAGGAATAATAAATCCAGAAGTATTGCAGGCTGCAAATATGCAAAAGTAAGCTTTATGGACAAATTAAATTACATGCCTGAAAAAGTTATTAGGCCAAGTACATTCCAGCCATACTGTTTTTGTTTTGATTTGGTCACTTTATTTTATTTTTTTAATATCCTGTTCCAAGGATTCATTTTTTAAGGGGAAAAAAAACCCTGAATCATAACATTTAGGGTTGGAAGGGATCATTGGAATGATCTAATCCAGTGTTTCTCAATGACAGAGGGAGAGAGGATGAGGAAAAGAGCTGAGGTGGCGCAGCGGTTAGAGGCAGGTACTGCAGGCCACTTTAGCTGACACTGATCCACAGGTCAGCGGTTCAAATCTCACCGGCTCAAGGTTGACTCAGCCTTCCATCCTTCCGAGGTAGGTAAAATGAGGACCCAGATTGTTGGGGGCAATATAAATATACAGTACATTGCTTACTGGTGTAAACCGCTTAGAGAGTGCTTGCACTGTGAGGCGGTATATAAATCTCAAAAAAATAAATAAATAAATAAATGAGGGAGAGGCAAGGAGAGAGAAAAAGAGAGAAAGAGAGGGGGGAGAGAGAGTGAGGCAGAGGGAGAGACTGGGAGAGGGAGGGGGAGGGAGAGGGAGGGAGGGGGAGGGAGAGGGAGAGAGAGGGAGGGAGGGTTAGACAGGGAGAGACAAGGAGAGAGAAAGAGAGAGGAAGGGAGGGAGGGAGGGAGAGACAGGGAGAGAGGGAGGGGGAGAGGGAGAGAGATTCTTTGTTATGGTCAATGAAACTATGTCTCTCCCCCCACCACTTAAGACAATGATGATGTGTTCTGGAGTCACCATCAAGTCCTTGTCATGGCCAGATAATACTACTCAGTTGTCTGCGGATTCTCTGTGTTGAATGAAGGGCCCATTTTGATTGATCTGCTCCAGGCACCTGATGACCTTTCTGGGTTTCAGAGACAGTTTGGAGTTGTTCTCAAGGCTCTGCTGCAGAATTTGACCAAGGCCTTAAGTCTCGGAATAAGATGGTGATGAAGGTCTTGGATCAGGTGGCACCTGGTTTTCGGAGGAGATGAAACAGCAGGAGAGAGGGCTACAGCAGAAGCTTGGAAGGTAACAAAGAGTTAAATCTGACCGAGCAAGGCAAGAGTTTTTGTTAATATACCTTGTGATAATAAGAGTGAAAAAAATAATTATTTCACCACTCGAGTTGCTTCCAAAGATAGCCAGCTGGCACCCTCTCCTAGCTATAGGGCCAGAAATGCATCTACAGGAAGAGTACTCAGTGTGAAGGTTATGTGAGGCATCCATCAAATCAAATGGCTCAGATCCTCTCTGAGTTGCTCTGGCTTTGAACATGTCCTTTGAGGTTGACTGAGACCAGGTCTGGCTTGGTTAGTTTGAGCCTTTTCATCCTGACCAAAGGAACAGGGTCCTTGGACTATATATGCAGCCACCTGTCTCTTCTGGTTGGTCAAGGCCTCCTGGGAGTTGGTGTGTGGTTATAAATCCCTTTCATGGCATAGGCCTTCTGTCATTTATAGGACTGTCTATGGCAGAGGTCTTCAAACCTGGCAACTTTAAGACTTGTGGACTTCAACTCCCAGAATTCTCCAGCCAGCATAGCTGGCTGGAGAATTCTGGGAGTTGAAGTCCACAAGTCTTAAAGTTGCCAAGTTTGAAGACCTCTGGTCTATGGTTTTCGCCCATCGATGGCATCAAACCAAGCGAGCATGTGTTGGGTTCCTTCTGTGAAAAAAGATCGTCCAGAAGATGTGTATGGAGTCTCAATTGTGGCCCCTGTCCTTTAGAACAGCATCTCCCAGCTGGCTTTTGAAATCTGGCCTTTCTCCTTGTCTTACTTTCATCAGTTATCCTCTGTTTTTTAAACCTCTGTTAGCCACCCAGAGTCACAGTTGGTGACTTGGTGACACATATAACTTTTTAATTAATCCGTTAAATAAGTAGAAATCTAAAGAATAAGAATAAGACCACACAGACATTTAGAAATGTAAACCAAAACTCATGAAGCAAAAAGGTGGGGGTGGAGAACCTACGGTATAGAGTCAAAGATAATAACAAATCAGTACAATTATACAAAAGCGGCTAAAACGAATTAATAGTGAAACAGTGATGCAAGAAAACTGATGTAAGAACAGAAGGGATTTTCTGAATTGGACTGAAGATCTTATGATGTGTGCGCTCGAAGAAAATCTCATTTAGTTCATTGGCATAGCTTCTGGCTAAATTGGTTGCAGATAATGCCCTAAATACTTTACATTTGCCCCAATAAATCTGTCTTTCAGTACATTTGTTATGGCTATTAATTGATACTCAGAAGCCTTCAAAATGTTAACTATGCGGAACACCCCTAACATATTTCCCTTTGATAATGTATGGGAAATATGTGCGATTAATATTTAAGATAAAAAAGAAAAAAATAGCAACTTTCGCTTAGTTTTATTCTACAGCAAGCAGAGCAATGAAGAAGCGGAGACATAAAACATTCACAAAAGAGGAAGATCAATTATGAGAAGCAATGACATAAGTTACTCACATCCTGGGAAGTTCACGTAAACTCCAGTTTTGTATAAAATTGTGTTAAACCCTTATTGTTGAGTTTGAGAATTCAGAACCATGGACAGAGGGCTTCCTTATTTGATGAAAACTTGTGATAGAGCCTTAACAAAGGAAATATATTCAAATGAATACTATCGGTAGTAATTTATGTTTGCTCCAGATTTATTTATTTATTTTATTTATTTATTTATTTATTTGTCAAACATGTATAGGATAGTAGTAGTTTGTATAAACATAACATAAGTAAAAAGTAATGATAAAAGAGGACAATAGGACAGTAGGACAGGGACGGTAGGCACAGTGATGCGCTTATGCACGCCCCTTACAGATTAATAACAATAAATATTAACCCACCTACTTATTTGTTTTTAACTATATTTGCGATGGTATTTTCACTAAAGCATAGATGTTAGCAATGGCTTATGTGCAAGTCTCATTCCATGTATTCTTATTAATCTTTTATTTCCATGCTTTTCCAGAGCCGAGGTGGCGCAGTGGTTAAATGCAGCACTGCAGGCTACTGCTAGTTCAGCAGTTCAGCTGTTCAAATCTCACCAGGCTCAAGGTTGACTCAGCCTTCTTCCATCCTTCCGAGGTGGATAAAATGAGGACCCAGATTGTTGGGGACAATATGCTGAACTTTGTAAACCGCTTAGAGAGGGCTGTAAAGCACTATGAAGCGGTATATAAGTCTAAGTGCTATTGCTATTGCTCTGTGTTGTGTTATTTTTCAGACTTGGTATGACTGGAGCTCTTTGACAAAACAGCATGTAAGACAATGCAAGCTGTCATTGACCAACAGACTACATAAACATCACAAAATGTTATAATTATTAGTATTAAAATGTTATAACGTACTCCTTGACTTATTACCACAATTCAATCCAAAATTTTCGTTGCCTAAGCAAGAGAGTTGTTAATTGAATTTTGCCCCATTTTACAACCTTTCTTGCCAGATACATTAAGTGAATCACTGCAGTTGTTAAGTTAGTAACCTGGTTGTTAAGTGAATCTGGCTTCCCCATCCGACTTTGCTTGTCAGAAGGTCACAAAAGAGGATCACATGACCACGGGACAACATCATAAATAAAATGCCAGTATTGAATTTTAATCACATGACCACAATGTCACGCAGTGTTTATTGCCTGTTATATGTATATGCAGGGAGCTGCATCCCTATAAAATATAATGGTTTATTCCTGAGCACGTGATTAATATGTTCCTAGTACGCATGTGTACATTCCTTTCTTTGTTCCTTCCTTCTTCTTCAGCTTCTGTAGAAGCAAGACCTGTTTTTATAGCAAAGATGTAATTAATGAGAATTTATTGTTTTTGTACCGAAATAAATATTTTATACTTAGTACTTTAAACTGCGGTTTCTTTTCAAATGTCAGAGTTCCAGGAAAAGATCTATTTTCGCCTCTAATGAGAGTTATTCTCATTCTGACACACAAGGATGCTCCAATGGTTATAAGCACCAAAAAACCCAGTTACAAGTCACTTTGATCAATACTGCTGTAACTTTGAACCGTCACTGAACAAATCATCATTAAGTCAGGGACTACCTGTAGAACACTAGAACCAACATAGGTGACATAGAACATGAATTTATAAAATGAGGTCCAACACCATAAAAGAGAAAAGAATTAAGAGAGTTGAAGTAAACTATGCCACCCCAAATCAGTAAATAAATAAACGTATTAGGTGTCTCTTATCTACCGCTATCTACTCTCTATTGTGTTTTTGTGTTTTTGGAGCAAAATCTTGCACCTGAGTTGTAACATCAAGAGAGGCATGGAAACCAGAGTTGGTAGATATCCTTCCAATCTCTTCCTGAGAGCAGTAATACTTCAGCTCTTGACTTGCTGATCAAGAGGACAGCTTAGAACAGTGTTTCCCAACCTTGGCAACTTGAAGATGTCTGGACTTCAACTCCCAGAATTCCCCAGCCAGCATTCGCTGGCTGGGGAATTCTGGGAGTTGAAGTCCAGATATCTTCAAGTTGCCAAGGTTGGGAAACACTGGCTTAGAAGAACGTGGGCCACAGATTCTATTTTTGCTTCTCTCTGGGAAGACTCTTTCAAAGTATGAGATCTTGTGGCATATTTGCCCTTGCTATATCAGAAGGAAAAGAACTGGTGCATCGAAGATTGCTATTATCTACATTGGTGTCAATAGGATGTTAATAGGAACTCTCAAACAGAAATGGTATTCTGAGGATACAATAAAAATGGTTGTCTTTTCTGGAGGAAAAAAAAGTAAAACATCCCCTTATTGCAAATGTGTCATAAGAATGTCAGGATTGGA